>CM029373.1:8195970-8213293 GCA_017165825.1 Hepsetus odoe | reverse complement strand
TTTTTTTTTTTTTTTGACCTCAAGGGGTGATGGTGCTCTAGATAACATTTTCAAACAGTCTTGCTCATCAATGGGTTTCCTGTTGAAGTTGTAATCTTCTTTGAAGCGAGGCATTGTTTGCCACTGCACCCGTTCACTTGACCGAAAAACTCTTGTGCAGTAAGCTAATGGAGCTGGACTGCATGTGGGCAGCGTGCAGGATCAGAGCAGGGAGACGCAGGTGGAGTGGCCCAGGGCGATGAGGTACCTCCTGGTGATTTGTTGCCCAGGTGACTTAGAAAATTCCCCATAGCCACTGAGCTTAATGCAGAGTGTTTCTGTGGTCCACTATAGTATCAGATAAGGCCCAGAGAGAAAGGCCTAACTTACACAGTCCCACAATTTTGTCATTTCACAATGACAAAATGGTCACTTTCACTTTCACTTTAAAAATTTTGAGGCAGTTGGTCCACACCCCTGAAAGAGTAAACAAGAATAATTCCACATAAGTACTGTGATATTCTTTTAATAGCTGCGGTTTGATAGAGAAGATTTTGAGGCCTATAGATGCACTGCATTATTGGCAAAGTGGAGCCAGGTCACAGGTGACTATGACTGCTTGAGCTTGAATTGTTTAATTTCTGCGTGTTTCAGTTATTTATATGTGAAAAATGTAAAAAAGTAATCCAGAATGATCTGATATGAAATGTCACATTGTAAAATGGTGCTTGAAGGTTTGTGAACCCTTTATATCTCATAAATGTGAATTAAAACAAAATAACAAAATGAGATTTTCATACACATAAGTAAAGTAGATAAGAAATAATCAAATAAACAAAATGTTAGATATGGATATTTTACTGAAGAAATGATCCAATCTTACATATCTGTGATTTGCAAAAGAATCTGAATCCTTAGGATTAGAAGTTAATTTGAAAATGAAACCAGGGTCAGGTGTTTAACAGTGGTATGGTATGACAATGAGGTGTGATTAGGAATCCTGTTTTATTTAAAAAAACACAAATCTATTAAAGGTTGACATTCACAACTTGTGAAAGAGTATCGTGGATCACACAAAAGAGATGTTTCAGGGCCTCAGGAAAGCAGTTGCTGATTTTTGGAAAATGTGGAAAATGTTTTAAAAAATGTAAACTCCACCATATCACAGCTAGGCAGATGTGTGTACAAATGAAAATAAATTCAAGGTTATAGCAATCAGGAAACACTGAACAGCAATATTGTGTATGATTGCTACACTGAATTATTGCTTTCTAAAAAACATTACTGCTTACCTACACTTTGCTAAAAATCACATCACATCAAGCCAGAAGGCAATAAGAAAAATTTGTGGACAGATAACTGAAATAGATGTTAATAGGGCCAGGAGAGTTTGTCATCCTTGATGGAACAATTCATTCTGCGTCTACAGTAAATTAAAAAAAAAAAAGGGTCAGAGCAACTGTCTGTGAACTGAACCTCAAGGGAAGATAAGGCATGCAATACATTTCACAATGACAGGGTTTTCACTTTTCTTCTAACAGCAGAGAAAAGCGGATTCTGAGACATATAATTAATTTATTTGGATATTTGGCTATTATAAGTAAGATTCTGCATGAAATTATGTTTCAGTGACATATCTCCATAAATTATTGTCCCAAGAGTAGTTTGAAATTTTGGAAAATACAAAATGTATATACAACATAGACATGAGTGGTGATGAATTTATTAACATGCTGAAATATGTATATTTTTGTTGATCATGATTTAAGCCATAATTATGTCAAAAGGTTTTAATTTACCTTTCATAAAAGATCTTATAGTTGTATATATGTGTGTATATATATATACATTTTTTTTTACTGAAATTTTAAAGTAATAAATGTTATAAAATTGATTTGACTTTAAAACTATAAAAGTTATCAAGTGATATGAAAATACCAACATTAAGACTTATGTAGTCTTCAGGCTTGCCACTTTTTCTGATAACTTTAAATGAAAGAAGGATTTTTATAAAAAGTAAGACCATTTTCCTATTTAAGCGCACATGAATCGACCATTGTTTTTGCAATGAGCCAAAGAAGTCCAGAAATACCTTGGCTGTCAGCACAGAGCCAGAACAATAGTGTCCCAGTCCTATATGGGCCAGGCTCAACGATGGAGAACATACTTTACGATAGCAGGTGTTTAAGTCTGTCAGTACCTACTCCTCACCATGACTGTCAATGAAAGGCTTGGGTTGTCTAGGTGTGTGTGTGTGTGTGTGTGTGTGTGTGTGTGTGTGTGTGTGTGTGTGTGTGTGTGTGTGTGTGTGTGTGTGTGTGTGTGTGTGTGTGTATGTGTGTGTATGTGTGTGTGTGTGTATGTATGTGTGTGTGTGTGTATGTGTGTGCGTTTGTGTGCTCTCTTAATCTTCTCAAATTACTTCTTGGAGGAATTTAAAGTTGCGACATATCATATGGTAATCAGATTATCAATATAGTGGATGTATAGTGCACAGATTTTTTCATTTCATTTTGTCAGCCAACAATATTACAAATCTGAAGATTACTGATTACTGATTACACAAAGAAGATACATTTTTGATACACTTTGAAGATACACTTTGCTTTTAAATATCTCACTTGTTATTAAGTGAAAAAGTAAATTGTGAAAAAGTGCGTAAAGTTGCGTACAAATCCATTTTCCCTCAGTGAGGTGTGTGCACTTGTTAACTCCACTTGCAGCATTATAAGGCCTCTGCAATGGTAATGTATCATCATATCACAGTTGCTTAGGAAATTTAAGGTGGAAAAATACTTGCAACTGGATAGAACAGCATAGAGCAGGCATGAAGATGAAGAGAGTGGATGAGTGACCTCTGGAGAGAGAGACTGAAAAAGAATGAGGTGTGCTGCCCGATGCTTAGCCTGAATGAAAGCATTTGCTTAGCGGATCAGAGATCAAAACTCAGGGGGCTGAGCCATGGCTTCACCTGCGCCTTTTGTCATTGATAAGTCTGTCATCCCTGCTGATATTGGAGCAGTAATGGCAACTGATGATTAGCCCACTCCCAAGCTATTAACCACATTTCTTATCCCTTGCCATGCACTCCACTGGGGAAAAGAGACACAAAGGGATCCTTTATGGTTCCTGAGCCTTAAACTTGCAAGCTGCATCCACCTGACCTGAAAGGCTCAACTGTTATGTCTCCTTCTGGAGCCTGTAGAAGAAGAAGGCTAGAGATGAGATACGTCAAAGGTCGAGCCTTGGTGCTGCCCAAAATGAGGGAGTTGTGAGTGACTGGGGTGCTGAAAGAAGGCCATGATAAAAATTACAGAAAATTGGCTGTTTTGTCAACATTTCATCAGCAGATTTGCTGAAAAACTACCCCCAGCCCCCGTCCAGCAGACAGTTAAAGGGATTGAGCCGGTCAGAATTTGACTGACAAACAAATCTCTGTATTTCTCTCACTATCCCTCTCTCAAGCAGTGATATTTAATATGATCTCTTTTTAATGATCCCTAAGTGGGTGAAATTACATCTCCCATGTAATGTTAATTGGCGGCAGCAGAACGATGAGGCCCCAACTTTTACTTTTTTTACATTTCCTTCGTTAATATGGGCCTTCAGAAGGTTATGTGCAGTAACTGAGAAATGCACAGTAATTAGATTTGGTAATGTAATGCAAAGAAAATTGCATGCAGAACAATAATCCTCACACCAGTCCATTTTAATGGCTCTCATCTTTTCAGGTTTTTCCACAAGAGAGACTGCTTTGTTTTAGAAATGTCCAAATAAGCAAGTTACCTTTGGCTGTCGTCCCCCTATTTACTTCCCTCAACTCTTAACCCTTTGCTGAGAATAGCCTACCCTGGCCAGGGTTAATCCTGTGAAAATATTTCTCCATGCACTAAGTTCCCCCAGTATGAGGCCCAGACAGTGTCTGCTCCCAGGGCTGGGACGTCCTGTTTGTGCAGGAGGCAGCAGGAAGAGTAAACGTTTGACTCCTCACACACCTCTGTGAAGCAGTGACCTCTCAGCATGAACACATAAAAAAAGTGAAACAATTAAAGTAAACTTCCATTTCAATTAAATTGTAAAAAAAAATATTTGTTTCTCCAATTCAGTCCTATTCAGTCAGAACGGAAAACAAACTTTCTACAAACTTTTATAATAAACATAAATATATAATCAAAATCATTGTTCAACAGCTAATGGCTGAAGTAAGGAAATGTGCAGGCACTGAAAGTTTTTTTGGTGATTTCAAAGGTTGGTACTAGATATTAATATGGGGTCAAAATTAGCAGAAAATTCTGGACTGGACCTGCATCAGTATTGTTAATTTTGTAGTAGTAACTGAATAATGTGTGTAACTGAATTATGTGTTAACTACATAAAGGAGTTATGTGGTTAGTAAATAGTAATTTTATTATTGCTAAAAAGCATAATACACTGATGATCTATTACAACTCTGCTAATTAAGGTATTGTAACTTCTGATTTAGCATATACTATACATCCACACAGATATATTCAGGGTAGGTTGAAAACAGAGAAAAGTTCACAGAGCTTCGTGCACGTTCAGCTCTGCCTTCCTCATGACCTTTCCATGCTTCCTGGTCAAAGACATGCCAAGATCCTGGGACTGTTGTTCTACCCCCCCAGTGGCTAGAGTGACTGTGTGTGTATGTGTGTGTGTGTGTGTGTGTGTGTGTGTGTGTGTGTGTGTGTGTGTGTGTGTGTGTGTTTGTGTGTGTGTGTGTTTATGCGTGTTTGTGTGTGTGTGTGTGTGTGTGTGTGTGTGTGTAGAGCAGGAGGAAAGCAAAGAGAAGGAATGGAACTAAACAACTTTCATTAAGTTTTAAAACCTCAGGAATAAGATACTGACTCCTGCGATAAGATCAGGTAATGCGTTAACATGGAATTATGGGAAGAGAAAATTGTCATTTTGTAAATAAGCACCTGTGATCTTGCATTAAAGCCCCTTATTTTATGGGTTCAGTCTGCAGAGAAATAGAGGGAAATGGCTGAGAGAGAGACAGTAAGAGAGAAGGAGATTGTAAAGAGCAACAGCCTGAGGCAGTAATATCTCAGCCATGTGGGGTCAGCATGGGGAGAGCAGACAATGAGCTCAGGTGCTCGCCTGAGAGAATCCAACCCCCTCTGCAGTATCCCTCTCATATCCCACGCCAGGCCAGGTTTAACCAGGCCTGACCTCAGCCTGAGATATGGCTTGATTTCCTTAACCCTGTTTGGGTGAACTCACTGGCAGCAATCTGGAACTCTGTTGAGCAGGTTGACCTCTGAACTTTTTAAGCTGATCCCTGGCCTTTCGTACTAGAATGGTATTTTTGGGTGCTTATTATTATTATTATTATTATTATTATTATTATTATTATTATTATTATTATTATTATTATTATTAGTAGTAGTAGTAGTAGTAGTAGTAGAAGTAGTAGTAATAGTAGTAGTAATTCATACAAGCAGCCAAAATCTGAGCTTTGTGTGACTTAATCTCATTCTGTTTCAAAAGGAATGCCACATAATTATCTTCCCATAATGTTAGCAAAAGGTCAGATGTTCACTCAGACTTAGAAATGCCTATGATGATGTAATGCTTGAACACCTGTACCATTAGTGACAGAGAGGGTTCCTCAGTGAGCAACACAGAATGGGTCTGTTTCCTATCTGAAAAGCAAACAGTGAGGTCACATTTTTTGCACTTGCTTTTAGAATAGATACAAGAGGGCAAAAACTTTCTTTTACAATGCTAGTTAGTTTGCGTCCAGCACTGGTTACTCATGACAGATAGATGCAACATGCAGCAGATCCTGCAGCTGTGGGTTAAGATGCCTGCCAAGCAAAGACAGCCAGTTGTTGACACCTCATCGAGCAATGGGGAGGGAGGGCCCTGAGCCAAGTGCACTGCTTCACCTAATTACCTTCAGCTTACTCTGACAAATTCTTTATTTCCGCTCCTAAATGGAGAGCCTGGCAACAGCTCTTCCAGCAGTGGTTAATGTTCCCGTTGTGAACCAACTTGCTCTCTCGTCTCATTTTCCATCTCCATAAACATAATCCTCACTTGCTGGTGAATTGGCCTATGTGCAACAGTTTCACCTCAATGACCATCTCAACCTCAGGGACAAGGAAAATGTGGACTAGCCAAGAGAAGGGAGCTCAGCTGCTGGAAGTGTGTGCATGGTGAAGTGAAGTGCTCTTGAGTGGTCTTCTACTGATGTGTTTCTTGTCTCCTCTGCGCAGTTTCCTCTTCACCTCTTTAAATGTTAAGGCATTTGGCGCAAAGCCCTAGGCAGCTCCTCTGGGGGCTCTCTGCTGTTAGCACTGTGGGTCAACTTTAGCAATAAATCTCCCGTCTGTCTCTTTGCCTGAAACTATTCATTTCAAGGAATACATATATATTTCACACATTGTTTAATTGCTCCCTCTTTGTGAAACATCAATGAATTAAGTGAGGTCATCATGAAAATCTTCGTATGAATGTTGAGAATCCTGCTTTACAATATATAATAATACTGTATGGTCATAATACTGTATGGTAAGCATGGTACACTGGACACGTCAATCCCACTTAATCTATGTTTTTAAAAAAAGATTTAATAAATGGGGGAATGCTGAAAGGGCAAAGCTACAGTAATTTTTAATTTGTTCCCTTTAGATATTTCTGGAAGCTGGAAGAAACTTAAATATTGTAAAATGATTTAACTTACTTGACAGAAAATTATGGTCACACATGCATGTTTTTGAATCACAGGAACAGGGCTTTTCTCAAGCTTCAGAGAGGTGACAAATTATGATGGCAACCAAAGAGTATCTCAAATAAAACTCTGCCTTTTTAGTGCCTTCTTTGACTCCAAATATGGAGCATAACCTGTGGGAGACTTCCCATAAACCTTTGATGATCACTAGACTTTCTCTACAAAATGGATTTTTTACCAGGGAAGAAATACTGGCACATTCTTTTTATTCTCCCCACACCTCATTCCAGAGCATTTCAGTAAGTGATGTGACTACGGTCTGAAGCAAGACTCTCCATGCAATGCCCTTTACCATTTTTCTTTTTTTCTCCCTTGCTCTGATGGGGGTCCAGAGTCTTAGTTCCAGATGTGTTGCCCTTATGGACCGGATACATGCTCCTAGGTTTACTGTTCAGGCGTCTCAAAAACACTGATCAGAATTTGTTGTGAGTAGCTTTCCTTGAGAGGGTGAGAAGTGACTTATGCTGAAACACACCACACCCATTGCTTTTTATTTAAATCATGTTGATTTGCATAGAGAAAGTGCCTAGCTTTGTTACAATACCACTAGGGGGCCATGATAAAACTGCTGAAAAAATGCATATATATATTTACATGATAAATAAATATTTACAACATGCAATTCATACAATTTGAGCAAAAATGTGCTTGACCTTTTCTGTCTTCATTGACACCATATATCATCAATGGGATTTAGGTCAGGTCACTGCAGAGGCATAATATGCCATAATAGTAATCATTGCTTTAAATTATTATTTTTTTATTTTGATATTTTTGGCTCTACTTCCTCTACAGCTCCAAAATGAAGTTGAGTTTTGCAGATTGTTTCCTGGCTAAAGTCCAAAATGAAGTTGAGTTTTGCAGATTGTTTCCTGGCTAAAGTCTTAACTGACAGTTTGTATCTATTTGTCAGGACTTTTGGGTTTCCTGCTTCTGTTTTATTCACAGTAGAGGGCGCTCTGTTCTGATGGAGCACACCTGAGCTCATATGACACAGGTGTGCTACATTGAGGCTGACTACTTAAGTAGACTACTTAACAGAGCGCGGCTCATTCACTTTACTTTTGTTATCGTTACGGGTGGTTTTGTGTCTGAAGTATTCCAGTTTCGTGTCTGGATTTTGGTTCTATTTTTGTTCTTGGTCCAGTTTCGTGTCTGGTTCCATGTTTATGTCAAATAAAAGTACCTCAAGAATCTCTGGCTCAGCGATGACGTCCTTCCCGCTCCCCGCCACCGTGACACTATTCCAGCCTGTGGCCATCAAGGCCATCTTGGACATACACACTAAGAAAGTTGGTCTTGCACTGTATTTTGATACTTGTGCATATTTTGATAATGAATAACTGACATAACAAACATTTCTGATGATGCATACATTTATTAATTGCTGAGTGTAGTGGATTATTTGTAGAGACATCTTGGGATTTTTTAAGCATTATAGCTGCTCAAGTACATTGAAAATGTGTAACATAGTAAATATTAAATTGAACAATATATTGATCGGGGTTCTAACCATAACAAGACAAAAGCATGATTATGAAGGAAGGTGGTGGGAGACTGTTGCGTTACTGTTTTGGTTCAGCATAATCTATTTGTCATGTATTGTGAAATTTGCACTTATTTTTGACAATGTTATGATTATAATAGAACTGATATTTCACCTACTTCTAAATAAAACAACCTGTCACCATGTCAGAAGTACTAGACCTTTTACAGTTCCTCTTTTTTTCTTGAGACCAATATTGATTTTTAATATCATCTGATAAAAATAAAAGCTTAAAAAAAAGCATTTGTCAATTCATTCATTTTAATAGCCACTTGTCCTGATAAGGGTTGCAGGTGGTGCTGGAGCTCTCTCTCTCACAGGGCAAAAGGCGGGGAAACACCCTAGACAGGTCACCAATCCTTTGCAGGATAGAAACACACACACAAACACACACACACTCACACACAGGGGGAAATTTAGCTTTGCAAACATGCACATTCACCTGATGTGCATGTTATTTGCCCATTCCATCAATAACACTACTAAAAAGCTAGATTTGATTTATATATGATATCCTAATATGCATACAAACTAAATAAATAAGTACTAATTGAAATATCTATATGATACTGCTTTCAGAAGAGTGTGTTGCAATGTCTAATTTGGTGGAATAAAATTCTTCCATAATTCTGTGCAATCCAGCAACAAAAGGAAACATTTGCGGCTGGAGTATGAATACATCAATTGCCAAAAAATAATGATCATTTCTGAGAAATATGCTCCTGACTAGGTTGGCCTTTTTAATGCTTGGACTGTTAAATCCATCTGCAATTTGAAAGATTGTACAGAAAACTGAATCATCACCCATCTCCCAACCCAAACTGCACTCTTACAAAGAGTGAGAGAGAAAGAGAAAGAAAAAGAGAGAGAGTTGCTGGCTAGCTTGAGAGCATTGCCTCTGGCTAACCCAGCTAAACCCTAGCGTGTTTAAACAGATGGCGATCGTTCCTCTCGCTTGGCCTGCTCTTGCAATTCCCAACACAACAACTTCCCTAAATGAAGCCTTTGAAAAATTCCAAAGGCAACATGTTCATAATGCTTTAATAAAAGAGTGGCTTGATTTGATGCACATTGCCTGATGGCCCAGCATGCTTAAGGTTGGATTTCCTTCCCTTTCTCCCTGACCGTCTGAGCTTCACTCTCTGAGAGAGAAGCTGGGAAAAAGCATGGAAGGATTTAGAAAGATGCAAACCACATGCAGATAGGGATTGCTTTAACGCCCTGCTTCTGCTGTTTGTTTTCTTAAACTTTTCACCAACAGTGGCAAGCACAATCCTGAATCAGTGGACTGTGCCATTAAGCAGAGTTTGTTTTATGTCAGCAGACATGCTGCACCATTTCTATAATTAGTTCACAATTAAATTATTTGCATTAAACACTTTACAATATTTATTTCACATATCCTATATCAGACTGATTTCACATTAGAAATAAAATTATATCAGAATGATTTCACATTAGGAATAAAAAGAAACTTTACACTATAAATATTTACAATCTCTTTGTGTTTTTATTTGTATTAACATGAGCCTTGATGTTGAGTACACATTGTACTTTAAAGTGTCCTATAAACTATAAACATGCATTGTCTGTCACTTCTCAATAGCTTAACATATTTAAAACTAACCAGATACACTGCCTGTCCAAAAAAAATTCACCACCTGGATTTAACAAAGCAAATAGGTAAAAGCCTCCCATTGGATAGTTACTGCATAGATGATTATGTTTCAACTGGCCACAAGTTATTTATCCCTAACTGATGCAGTAAGTAGCTTCTCATTACTTAAACAACCATGTCTGAAGACACATCCTGTGTTTCAGAAGGGTCAAATTATTGGCATGCATCAAGCAAAGAAAACATCTAAGGATATTGCTGAAACTACTAAAATTGGGTTAAGAACTGTCCAAACCATTATTAAAAACTGGAAAGATAGTGGAGAACCATCATCGTCATGGAAGAAATGTGGTTGGAAAAAAATCCTCAATGGCCATGATCGGCAATCACTTAAGCGTTTGGTGAAATCAAGTCGTAAAAAACAACAGCAGAGCTCACAGCTATGTTCAAAAGTGAAAGTAAGAGCATTTCCACATGCACAATGTGAAGGGAACTCAAGGGATTGGGATTAAACAGCTGTTAGCCTTAAGAAAACAACTGATAAGTGAGGCTAATTGCAAAAAAAGGCTTCAATTTGCTAGGGAGCATAAAGATTGGACTCTGGAGCAATGGAAGAAGGTCATGTGATCTGATGATTCCAGATTTACCCTGCTCCAGAGTGATGGGCACATCAGGGAAAGAAGAGAGGCACAATAAGTGATGCACCCATCATGCCTAGTGCCTACCGTATAAGCCTGTGGGGGAAGTGCTATGATCCGGGGTTGCTACAGTTGGTCAGGTCTGGGTTCAGCAATGTTATGTGCCCAAAGAATGAGGTCAGCTGACTACCTGAATATACTGAATGACTTGGTTATTCCATCAGTGAATTTGTTCTACCCTGATGGCAGGGGCATATTCAAAGTTGACAATGTCAGGATTCATGGGGCTCAAATTGTGAAAATGTGGTTTAGGGAGCATGAGACATCATTTTCACACATGGACTGGCCAGACTTTAACCCCATTTAGAATCTTTGAGATGTGCTGGAGAAGCATTTGCACAGCGGTCTGACACTCCCATCATCTCCACAAGATCTTAAATCTTGAAAAATTAATTGACTCTGGATGGAAATAAATGTTGTGACATTGCACAAGCTTATCAAAATGATGCCACAGCGAATGTGTGTCACAATCAAAGCTAAAGTCGGTCCAACAAAATATTAGGGTGTGACTTTTTTTAGAATATGGTCAATGGGACTGTAGCCAACCTCCCAGAACATGGGTTCAAGAGAAAATGCAGCCCCAGGTTGATCAGAATTATAGCATGGATGATATACAAAGAGCCAAGGAAAACATTCAAAGCAGAACTCCATGGTCAAGTAAAGTCAGTGTCTGATCACATCATTCACCGCCTTTTGAATAACAATGAATGGATGAATGGAAAGAAAAACAATAAAAGCCATGTTGCTAAAATCTATATTGACAAGCCACAGTGTTTTAAGGAATTTCCATTAGACTAAAAACTGGTGCTTTTTGGTCCCATCAGCTTTAAAAATGATAGTAAATGGGAGGTCTTCAAACTGTCCAAGGCAAAATCAAGTCTCAAGACTATCTATGCATCTATGTGAAACATACTGTCCAGTGTAGAGAGGTTCAGCCTCAGTTCCACGGTCTTTCAACAGTATAATGACCTAAAACACACAAATGAAAAAGAAAAATAAAGCACCCATGAATGGCTGATATAAACACTGGATTATTCTTGAGCATCTCTAGAAAGATCTGAAAAAGCTGGGGATAAGGCATCCTTTAAGCCTGAGACAGCTAGAACAGAAAGGGACTATTGGCTATGGGTTCGGGTCAATGCTACGGAGCATGCCTTTAGTAAGGAACCGTTCCCAACACTGCTTCCCAAGCACCGGGATAATATAGGTTTACCTTTTGTGTGTGTGTGTGTCCTTAACATTATGAGGCAGTTTAAACTTAAATCCTTAAACTAATCTAATTTACAAATGTGGCAATTTGAACCATCAACCACGGAAATGTGTGCCAAACATGGTTATTCTAACCATTTTTGTAACCTTTATTTTCTAAACATGTAAATGTCTAAAACAGTAAACTCTGTGTTTCCAGTTCTCCTGCACAGCCTACAAATTGCAAGATGCTACACATGAAGTGCCTCACAATCTTCAGAGTAGAGGATGGTGCATGTGACTAGAGAAACCTCAGGGCCTGAATAATACTCCCTCATCAATTATTCAAAATGACTCAGATGGGAAGGTGATAACAAAGATAAATCAATGCTGGGAAATTGCAGACAAATCAATGGAAATACCCACTGAACAGTCCTTTTGCAGGCCCTGATAAGGGCTGGATTATTGGCATCTGACAGCATGCGCTATTGTATTATTAACAATGTTTTCTCTGTCTTCTGATGGTCTTTGATGAACACATGGACTGGTTTATCCTATAAACATTCAGGACTGGATGGACTTTCACTTAATAGCCATTAAAAGATACAATAAGGGTACAATTTTCATATGTTGAGATTTGCATAGGAGGTGACGAGGATGGACAGGTTTATGAGAGGGACAGCTCAGGTTAGATGATTTGGAAACAAAGAGGCAAGATTGTGTTGCTTTGGACATGTGCAGAGGAGAGACAAAGATTGGGAGAAGGATCCTGAGAATGGAGCTGCTAGGCAAGAGGCGAAGAGGAAGGCCAGAGAGGAGGTATATGAAAGTGATGAAATGAAGGCTGTTGGTTTTAAGGAAGAAGATGCAGAGGACTGAGAGAAATGGAGACAAATGGAGAAGAGAGAAGAAGGGTATATAGTATGCAATGATTCTGGCTTGCTGAAGAAAAGAAAGACAAAATGATCAGGTATGTCAGGTAATGCTCAAGTATGTCAGATATATCCAGCTGTCAGAGCAATCATGTGAAGATCCCTTTTTATTGGTTTCCCCAGTTGGTTCCTAACCTGAGCTATGTATCCTGTGCCCTTGCGAGTGAAATAGAAAAAGTGGAATTCTATATAATTAATTTTCCTAGGTATTAATTTATTCTCTGATGTGTGCTTGTGATGTTTGTGTTTTATATATGTTTTATAAAGCCCAGATAGTATAATTCACATCCATGTCTGCAAATACCTTGAAACCCCACCACTGTAGAAGGTTTCTTCTTCCACCTCATGGACACATTTTGCTATAAACAATTTGTACTGCCTGCTAACTGCTCCCCATAGGTAATTACACAAAACTACAATCTGGGCTGTAGGTTGGCATTGAATAGAGACAAATGCTTACAAATGTAACAGCATATGAAATCAAGCACCATTACAAATGCAGCTTCAACATCTGAGTCGTTCAGAGCGTTTTAATTTATCCAAGATTCAAACCCACATGTGGACAGAGCCTTATCTCTTAGTTTCCCATCCCTTCAGTTATTGAGTTATTGTGCATTGGGATAGACCTGTGTTGCTACCTGCTAGCATGTTTTGTGTTTCTTTTGAAAAGCACTTAGGGCTGAAACACAGCATATCATTTCATTGTGAATAGGCATCTTAAACTCCTGTGATATGAATAGGTTGATATATGTAAATGCTTTCATTTTTGTGACATCATAAAACAATATATTCAAAATAAACAGCAATGCCTAAAACTGGTTCAAAAGACTACTGATGCACATTAAATACAGAGTGGCTGACCAACCAGACATTTATTGAGATCTTAAATTATATTTAAAGGAATCTGATTCTTGAAAGATTATAAAAGAAAGAATGTCATTCTGGAACTCTAGTGTGATTAGGGATCCATACACATGTGTCATGTTTTGCAGTGCTCTGCCCTGACTTAGCATACCTGGTGCCTCATTATGTCGCCAGGTGTGCCTCATTAGTCTAAAGGTATATAGATCCCAGTGAGACAGGGCAGAGCCTTCGGTCATTGTTTGCCCTTTGTGTCATTGTGGACTTTGTTTGATGATTTTTGTAAGTATTGTGTTTGGTTCACGCTTGTGTGTTTGATGTTTATATATAACAAAACCCCTTTCTATAATCCTGACTCCACATTTACATCCTATCCAAAACGCCACAGTGTGACAGAATGACTGACCAAAAAATGGACGTAGTGAGTCAGGAATTGGTTCATGAGCTGTTGAGAGGGTCATAATAGACTGCCTGTGATGTGGAGATGATGCAGACCTGTAGGAGAGTCGCAAGGTTCTTGACCAGCTTGAGCTAGTCCTCCGATTATCCGTGAACCTCGCCAAACTCTTTTCAACCATCCTGGAGGAGTACCAGTGGTTCTCCCCCCAGCGGAGACTTCATAGGGAGATGCTGACCATCCTCCGACAGGTCATCATCCCCTAGTCGGATGCTGGCTCCTGACCCCTGTTCATTGCCAGGTTCCAGGTCTGATGCCACCGGCTCCTGCAAGTCCATTGTTGAGTGTCTCTTTCCCTCTTGTCCCCAGTCCAGGCCAGTGTTCACTTTCCAGGCCTGTCCAGTGTCTCCTGCTGTGCTGTGCTCCCCAGTTCCATCCCATGTAATTGGTTCATGCTTCTGTGTTTGATGTTTATGTTTAGTAAAACCTCTTTCCATAATCCCAACACTTTCAGACAACCATTAGTTCAAAATGCAGCTTTTCCCCTGCTCAAGTGCAAACCATGATTAGGTGATTGAACCTTAATGTTATATTGAGTATTTATAATGTGTCTCATGATATTGCCTTCAACATTAGAGAAATCAATGCTAAACATTTTTGACCTTTGGGGGTGCCCTTATATAGACAGCTTCTAAAAGAGAAAAATTACTTTGATATTTTAATCCATCAATAACATATGTTGTCAGTATGTCAATGGCTTTTAAAATTGTGTCTGCTCTTTTGAATGTTCTATGTTTCACTAAAACTTTGTGGTAACAAAAAAGTGAGAGTGGATGCCCTCTCCAAATAAAGTCTTCTGCAAGTCTGTAGTTTGCTAAAGGTCAACTGTAAAAGCCAGAAATCTAAAGAAAAAAACTGTTTTATAGATATCTTTATGGAGGAAAGGGATAAAATTCATCCAAGCCACTGTGTATGACTGATCAGCAGTTATCTGAGATACTGAGATACACCAGATACTAGATACACCAAAAAGCAAAGGTCTTCATAGCTTTAGCAATCACAGACATGTAAGCTGGATAACTTACCTTCATAAATAAAGGATGAAGCATAATATTATTGTGCCATTTGTTTAACTGGGCTCGCATTACATGAAGATTTGTTGCTATTTTAGTGTATATTTGTGCAGAAATTTAGAAAACTAAAAGTTCATAAGCACTTAAGTATTACTCTCTATCTACTTAGAAAAAAATACTACTTTGTCACTTTGGTGGAACCTCTCATATTACTGGGTAGGGATCTTTCAGTTATGAAGTATAATTCCAACACGTTCCACTGCAGGTACAATTTTTATTTTGCACTGAATCCACTTACCCCGTCCTTACTCCAGGCTTTCTAGATTACATGACCTGCTTTTCAACATTAGTTAACGAATAGGTAAGAAACTATTTTTGCTTCATAAACATATTTAAGGTGTGAAAATAGACTTAAGGACCATGTTGTACCATTAAGGTTACATTTACATTGTACAAAAAAGGGGAAGAGCATTGTATCTTTTTCTTGAAAGAGTAAAAGAAGTACATGAACTGAACCATAATATTATTATTAATAATAACAATAACAATAATAATTAGAACAATAGCTTAGAAGAAATGAGAAGAGAATACTTTGCCAAATAAGTAATTATTAAAGTAATAACATTTTAATATTAGAGCATTAATAATTAATTTGTAACTTTCTAAGTAACCCTCATCACTGTTAATATTTTAATTCCTTCATAATTAGATATTTGCTTCAGAAGACAGTCTGAGGAACTTTTTAAATCTAGTTAGATCAGTTCAACTATTTCATGCAGCCAAATGCAATCAACATACCACTTCCAGAACAATGCATTGTGGTTTGTTTTGCACACTTATGCTGTATTGTAGGCCAATTTCTATCCAAGTGTAGATGAAAAATACTGTATACAGTTCCTCTTCATGTCATACCCTGTCCTCTAAGACAAACCATGAGTGCTGCTCTTGTCTCAGGTATCCTTCTTGACCTCCTCCATTGTCCTCCTTCAGAATGGAATCCATTGTCCAGGTTTTTCTGCAGGTCATTGCAAAAAGCACCTTTTAGTGTCTGCCATAATTCAGACCGTAACCTGAACCAGGATGACTCCCCTTTGCCGCCATTCATCACATCATGGGACAGTGAGCACGCAGTATCAGTCACCTCAACTGGCCCCACAGGAGAACTTGTAAAACTTTGTTGCTTAAATATTCCAATAGAAGTTAATTGGTATCTCTGGGACTGCACTGAATGCCATCACATTCGTTCAGTAGAACAATTGTCATGAGGAGACACTGTGGGACCAATGGGATGACCTGAAGGCTGTGTCTGAGTCTTAGCTCTTAGAGAGGTGAGGTGATGACAGAAGTAAAGATAGAGGAAAGGAAAAAAGACTAAAGAATAGCACTGTAAATAAAATTTGCCCTGTAAATTAAAAAGTTTCATGTTTCTTGATTTGAATGTAGATCCATTCAATGTTTTATTTAATTATTTAAAGGTTATTCACAGTTAAATTCTTTAAAGAACCATTAAATACAAGAACAAAGTAGTAAAAGAAAAATGGTTGCTGAATGGGTGCTTTTAGTTTGTATGAGTGAAACTTACTCTCACATGCTCATCCCCCTAAACCTCACTGACTCACTACGAGTGTGTTTTATGTCTTGGTGTCATCACAGTCCAGTGAACGCTTTAAAATGTGTGCCCTCACCACATATGCATGCATTCACCCACATGCACAAATACATGCCTCACACATGCTTCATCTCTATAAACTTCATTGTAACATGCCTTGTTCTGTTATGTAATGCAACAAGATTCATCTTGACTTTTTTTTATCAATATATAACTGCTTTATAACCAGTATAAATTTGAATACAATTAAACTGACATTGTATTATATTATTTGTCACAAACTTTTGCACATGTAAGTATCATCTCATGCTCAAAGGGATCAAGATAAATTGATAAATAATTAGATTTGAAAACTGTAGATAAGTGGTTATATGATGCATAAATGGTTATACATTTTTACTGACAAATGTTACTGAAGCACATGTGGGACCCTTCTTTGGTTTCTAATTAAGACTTAAAGCACAGAGGAAAAAAAGAAAGGTTAAAAGAAGGCTCACCCCAACCCTCTCAAGCTTTCTAGCATGACACTTTAATCAGAGTACACAGAAGCAAAATATAGTCCAAGGCAAAAATTCTTAATAATTTGCAGATCTCTCTCTCTCTCTCTCTCTCTCTCTCTCTCTCTCTCTCTCTCTCTCTCTCTCTCTCTCTTTCTCTTTCTCTTTCTC
>CM029373.1:8135570-8195470 GCA_017165825.1 Hepsetus odoe | reverse complement strand
TATATATATATATATATATATATACATCACAAAATAAAAGCTTGTTTGCAAAGAAAATACAATTTTCAAGAACATTACGACAGATCCTTCATTGCTTACATTAAAGGAACGACACTGCTGCCACACAATGGATATTCCTTGTTTATTGAAGAATATCTGAAAAGCATGCAGAAAAAAATACATGGTTAACCATTAGTAAAATAAATGTATTATAGGTCTTCTGGAAATCCTTGGGAAACTTTTAGAAAAAACTGACTAGGATAGAAAAGCCACAACGTGAAAGACAGTGAAAAGCGTATAAGAATAAAGGCAGATGTGGATGCTCTGCTGAAACTGCTGCAGTGATGATGTCGTCTAGACAGCTTATTATGTAAAATACTGGCACTGTCAACTCATCCTATTAAATGTGAGCAGTGTTTCAAAATGTTACTTGAGTGTAATGCACAACTATGTCAAAGCTGTCACCTTGATTTCTGTTTGCAGTGAAGCCATAGACAGAATATGCTTAGGTATATTAAAAAATATATAAAACAGTTCACAAAGTTCACTTTAAATGCCTGCTTAAGAAAAAACAAAGCTCTCAGTGCTGCCTAAAATATAATAATAGTAATGATGATAATGATGAAGAAGAAGAAGAAGAAGAAGAAGAAGAAGAAGAAGAAGAAGAAGAAGAAGAAGAAGAAGAAGAAGAAGAAGAAGAAGAAAACTATTGGTTTAACAGTTTATGTTTATTAGTATTTTTTATTATTATAATTATTATGAGTGGTAGTACATTTAGTAGATGCAGTAATAATGCTGTTATTTAAAAAAATGTATTGTTTTTTTCTAGAAGAGAATTTGGTTGGAGAATGACCACTCTGGTCAGACAAACACCTCCAGCTGCCTGGAGGAAATCAATGAGGTCCCGCATCAGTGATGCCCCTGACAGCATTCTAAAAGAGAAGCATGCAAGACTAACTGACCAGACCATCCTTTCCCCTCCCTTACTATTCAGCTGATGATGGAGGACCCTCTGCTTCACAGCTGAAACCCATCCAATCCCATACATTGTGCCACTCACTTCACCCTCTCTTTCACACACACACACACACGTGCAAACACACACACACACATACACACACACACACACACACACACACACACACACACACACACACAGAAAAGGATATCTGTTACAATTTTTTACCTTTTCTGTATGGCATAAAATGGTGCTGGCACAAATGAATATATGATATATGTAAGGGGATGTGCCGCAATTGCCAACGAACACATTTAGCTTGTCATATGAGAGTTTCATGGTGAGCTTCTGCTCAGAGTGTTGGTTAGCCACAAGTTTAGCATAAGGTGGTTTTGTGGTTGAAAGGCAAAAATCAAACAAAAGAACAAAGTTGCTAGAAGGTGCCAGGACACCCACTATGGGAAAAGAGACTTTTAGCTGAACTAAATATAGTTCTGCTCAATTCACATAGGTGGATTTATTCAAGTTAAAAAAAAAAGATTTGAGTTTTTGTCCAATACTGGCTTAAATCAACAAGCAAGAGCCTCAGTATTTTAGATACCACAGACTATCAAGTTATCATCATAAAAGAAATGCAGTTTGTGGGCTGATTTTGTTTTCTGTCAGTATTGCACATTATTATACAGAGGTACTGGACAAGTACTTACTGGACAATTAGTTAAGCAGACGGTTTAGAGTTTAGGATTTAAAAAATTGGTTAAAGTGGGGGCTGTCCTGTGTATTCCCCATTAGCTGTTTCATGTCAACCTATCAGCACTCGTAGGACTGAATTAAAACCTCCAGTAACCAATCCCAATTAGGGAATCCTTCAGCGCTGCAGTCCCTTTGGGCATTGGTACTCCAGTAAAGTGAGTGGCTAGCCCGTTTTCAGAGCTGATTAGTTTATTGTTTCAGATTGTGACTCCTCCTGCTGAGATGATTAACAGTGGGAAATTGGTTCGAGCAAAGTTATGCTGAAATGCACTCACCCCTTCACATCTCTCATTAACTCAATTAGAAGCTTATGACATCACCTATAGAGGTACGCTTGCTCATAAGTACTAAGATAGGTGACACCTGTCTGGAAATTTGTGGTAGAGCTGATGCTACTGTAACAGTCTGCAATTATATTAAGCATCTTCAATTAATGTATCTGCTCCAGCAGGAGTTACTGCTGGCCAATACAAAAACAATACAGACAACATTAACATATCCTTCACTCATTACACCAACTAGAGTCAGAATGATTTGGGCATGACATAGTTGCTTCCATGAATAATATTAATTGCTCCTGTATACTGACTACATTGTATGCTTTGTGCAATGGATTGGTGAGTAGTATCTCTGTCTGCATCATGATCAAAAGCATTATCATTTCAAATTACACATTTTAATGATTTTTTAAAGAAAAGACATAAACACCAGTTCTGTATAGAACAAATGAAAATATGACATATGTCTAATTGTTACTTATAACTAAATGCAGCATATTAAAAAAAAAAATATATATATATATATAAAACCTTCTCAAGCTGTCAAAACCTTCATTTGTGTAGAAAGCAAAATCTTTATATTATTTATTTAGGACTTCAGCTTTACCTTGCAGAGTGTTTCTAATAATGTTTTGGACTATTTTGTTTTTGTATATCCATTATAACTCTTTTTTGTTTTTTTGCATTTTCTTCACTGACTGAGTTGTAAGCACCCAGGATTTGTTTGGACGTAGTTATAAGGTAACTAAGGGCTATTTTTCCCATTAGGGTTTTGAAAGCTCTGCATCAGTGAATGACAATGTGCTTATTTATTGATGTGCTTTATGAGTTATTACTTTATGTGATGAATGTGATGACTAGATGATGTTATTATTATTGTGGTAAGTGTTGTTATTGTATTGTGTTTTTTAATGCCTTTTTAATTGCATGATGGATACTGTTTTACCACTAGAAGACTGAGCAATGTTTCAGTAATGAAATTAAAGGCAAAGTGTAATATCAGAAAATTTGCATTATGAAAATTTAATTTTATGTTTGATATTATTTTCTACTATCCTATATTATTGTCACGTTTAGTTTTTATTAAACAGTATTTAAGGATTTAAGTATCAATGTACTTATATATAATTCAAAATTACAACATATGCCAGAAGTCTTACCTTGTCCATGGCTAGTTTAAAAAATTTCTCCTTTGCTTTCTTCAGTGTGTTTTTTGCATGCACAATTTCCTGATGTGTGAAAGATGGTATGTTTCTGTAGTAAATACAGGTTTGGTTTACCAGATTAAATGACTAAAGAGTCTAAGCTTTTATAACATTATAACATAAATGTTTTAATGAGGAAATTCATGCAAGGGAAATATTTCATGTTTAAAATTCTGAATTGAGTTTAATTCAGAACTCAAATGACATTTTCTTATCCTCTATGAAATTTTTAAAAAGTGAGCAGTTGACTGCAAATATTCCTTGCTTACACAGCTATTCAATGTACTCAGAGATGTCAGGAGGCAAGAAATGACATGCAGTGCCTTCAAAGCAGCCAGCCACTGGAGAGATGAGTTTGTGGGCAGTTGGATTTGGCTACAGGCGATCAGGGACTCATTCCAGCATGGCTCACAACCCCAGTCTCTGTCTGGGCTTGCTGTCTTTGCCGAGCCTTCTCTACCTTCTTCCTAAGGCCCTTGTCAGCATATTATTTTTTGCAAGAAGAAATGTACCCAGCATGTCATTTCTGCTAATGATTGACGTCAAGAGCAAGGCAAATTAGAGAGAGGATTTAATGCAACCATAATCGACCTTAATGATTTTGAATATAGTGACTAGGCATCACATTCTAAGGCTTGATGACACAATATCTTGCATATTCTAGGCCTTTATGTACAAACATTAAAAATGATATTAATCCTGAAATCACATTTTTAACTTGTTACTTTAGTTTGAATGTCTATCTATCCCATTAGGATATAGCGTGTTTTAACTTAATAAAATCTGGCACTTTAACAAACCCTCATATAAAGCCTAGGAAAACCATAACATAATGCCTATGCATTCATAAAATTAACCAAGGCACACGTCATCAAACCAACTAAGAACACAGTCGGTAAATGGCTAATTTAACATAAGTGCCATTCATTTTCTTGCTGGGTGGTTAGCATTCAGTACTACCATGGCAGTTCTCTCTTGTCAGCAGAGGAAGTGAACGGTGGCATTCAGCAGGGAGGAGGACAAAGCCTTTCTGATGACAAATTGTGGAAAATGAAGGCCAAAAATGAGGGAAAGGCTAGCCACCATGCCTAGGTGCCTAGGCCTTGCGTTCCTTTCTTTGAAATCCAAGCTGCAAAACACACTAATGAACGTAAACACACACTCACACTAGGCCATACATCAACGCAGACACGCGCTGACACGCAGGCGTGGTGCTATGACCGGATGAGGGTTCTTGCAAATACATCAACACATGAGCTAGTGGACACGTGAAACCCGTTTCCACAGGACCTTGGGGTAGAGGCCAAAGTCCGGCGGTGGACGAAGGCAGCCACTTTCTCCCCAGCGTCCTCCACCAAACACTGAGCCTCTCTGTTTCAGACTACCAACATGCACTGGTAAAGGTGAAATGGAGACGGTGTACTGTGTGTATGTGGGTGTTTTTGTAGCAACAGTCCTGGTGGCCACTGTCTCTTGTAACTGTACTATATTGTTAAAGGAGTTGATAAAAATGGCAAATATTAATTTGAGGACAAACAATAGTTACCCAAAAGAACAAAGCCATACAGTGTTTGTTGATAATGACAGATTTAGTCTACCAAGACATGAGTAAGAACATAGGAAAATGTGGTGAATGCTTAAATTAAGGCTTCCTAATGTATGGCATGCATTTGAGGTACATATGTAATCAAATAAAGGAAAAATAAGTTACATCTATTAAGTTAAATATGTTAAGCAACAGCCTAACCCATATTTATTCCATTTTGTACAATTTTTTTTTTTTTAATATACACAAAAAGCCAAGCAGAGACCTTCACAGGCAAAAGTCAAGCAGAGGCTTCCAGCCTTCCCTAATTAGATCACCTGTCACAAACAAGGCCCAAAAGATCACACTGGTTAATCTCAAAATTTGTCTTTGTTAAGCAGAATCAAGAGAGATAGCCATTGCAGAAAATGCTACAATTAACCTTACCACTGTTCAGCTGTATAGGAAAATAAAGGAAAAATACCAGCCCCCAACCAGCCTTGATAGTTAATAATTAACTTTGGCATTTGAGAATATACTAACCATTGGAAAATGAGAGTCCTGTTAATTTGAGCTTTATTTGAGGCTCACTATAAAACTGTCAATATGCAAATACAACTGGCCAGGGAATGAAAAGATGATGGGACAGAAGGACAAATAAACAATGTAAACATTCTTCACTAAGATGTCAGGTACCGAAAGGGTCAGGACCCTCCAGTTTAGTGAATGCCACAATATCATAAAAAAATAAAGCAATCACATATAACAGCTGACTTGAATTTTTCTTCAGAATATGTTCTGAGTCGTATGACAAGCAATTGAAATTAACTGAACCAAACTGTACTTTATTACTATATTATTATGTATTTTTGATACTATATTATACTTAAATGTATATCTCAATGATGCTATTTTTTGTTAAAGAATGATTTACTGTAATTCATACAAATCTCAGTCCTGGTGATACCTTACTATGAATGTATTTGATGTTCTATAAAAAGTCTGATCATGGATTTATAATCAGTGATTTAGAGAGTAGAGAATATTGAATTATTATACAATAAATCAGAAAACAAATGTAACAAAGGGAATTCTATTAGTCTACCATCTTTTATATTTTTTATCCTTTACATATCCACATCAGTCTGCTCTCAGCTTGTAATATTTCACTGGGGGTCAGTCGAGGTCAAGCAGGTGACATGATTAGAGCTCTCTGTATTTCAACCATAGAAAAGAAGTCATTATTTGGTCATTCACCTAGGGTCAGCTGGCTACTCAGCTCCCAAAAGCCAGCCCAGTTGTCATTTAGTTAGCTGTGTTAAAAAAGTATTTAATAGCCAAGGTTGGGAAAAGGAAGCTAAGCAGAGCTCCACAGGGAAGGCAGAGGGGCTTAAATAATTGAGAAGTCAGCAGATTGGATTTTGTTGGATTCATTGTTTTGCATTGATTGTGTGGAGTTAATCCTTTTCAGTGTCTGGCCTGAACATGGCCCAGAGGTCCTCTCACTGGGAAAATGATTCCCAAACCTGGGTCATGTGACTAATGAGGCAGTAAAATAAGACTGGAGCGTTGCACACAAAGCTGTCTCAACTACAGTGGTTTGCTATCTTCTCACAGTTTATTTCAGTCCAGGAACAGCCAGTTTGGTTTTATTTGGAAATGTAAAAAAAGGGCATGGATGCAAACCTTTTTTTTCTCTTTCAGATGTTACTTTGCTAAAAGGAACACACATCATTACAGAGTTTTACTTGCCTACATTTAGACTCTCCCAATACCCCATTCAAGCCACATGCACAAGTCATGTGTGCTAAACAATTCCCCAAAGTAAAAGCATGCCCATACTCTAACTGTTTTGCATCATTAATAAAAGCTCTAACCAGGATGACATCTGGAGAGCTATGTTAAGCCATACAAGACAGCAGTGGCTTTCTGTGATTGGAGAAAATGGGCCTCTTATTGGTAATATTAAGCCAATGCAATAAATAGAGAGCACATGACAGAGTTTGCACCAGTTCCAGAACTCCTGCCAATTTGGTCCAGTGGTTATTGCCTGTTGGCTTAAATATTTATTGTGGACCAATGCATTCATGCCTGCACTACCTGAGATTTACAGGCTACAGTGGATGTTGTCAAGACTATCTAGGGTGATATACAGCAGGATGGGATCTCAGAGTTGTACAGGGTTTGAGGCTTATGCAGTGGCATGCGTTATTTCCCAAAGGCCCCCATTCACATCCCTGTGGGGCCTCAAAAACAGGCTTCTGTTCTTACAATACCTGAGCACAGACCTGTTCTAGTACTGCTATCTAGTTTCAACTGTACATGTGTAACAAGATCATGACAGACACAGAGGTCTCAGGTTGCAGCAGGTCATTGCATGAAAAAGATAACATCTATGCATTACGACTATGACCATTCAGGTCAGGAAAATAAGGAGCTAAAGACCCTTCAGATGGAGAGCTGTATGTGAACTCCATTTTATTTGTGGAAAAAACATGTAAACAGAAATCCTATGCATGCTAGAAACCCATGTATCCACCACTGACTGTCACACAGCAGCACTTAATTTAAGTTTATATTCTTCTTATTTACCTTAAAAAAGGCTCCAGCACTTCATAATGAATAGCCCAGTATTTGCAGAAGGATGGAGCAAATAGTAGCAGTTTACTAGTATTATTTTACAGGGGTAGGAATACATTACCAACTGCTATTACTTTGAACTGCTTTGTAAATATGGACATCAGCTATGTCTAAGGAACTCATAATTATGTTTTAGCATGTGGTAGCATTAGAGTGTTTAACCACATGTAATTGAATTGTTCTTTATAAACAATGGCTTATTATGTGTACCATTAATTACACTCTGTGGTCTACAAGGCAAACAGAGTGTTTGTCAAACTTACAAAAGGACAATGGAGGTTGGTACACAAGAAATCCAATGACATTGCATGTAAAAAAGCTTTGACTGATGTAAGGAGAGATTTATTTGAGTAAAAATAGCCATATTTGCAGTTTGCCATTATGAATTACAGTCAAGTAGTATACTCTAATATTATTTTTATTTATATAAGTATTTGACTATAAGGACAGTTATGCAATTTAAGATTTTACAAGGATTTGCAAAATAGGATAAATGTCCCAGGGATTTACACTGATTAACTGACAACGGCTTGATGAGACAAACGAAAGTAAAATAAAGTTCTGAAGGTTCCTGACACATCCTCTAAATAACAGCTCCCCTTCTGTATGAAGAAAATACAGTACTACCCTTGTTTTTTTTTTGGCTATGTTCCAAGGCTGGATTCTCCAAAGGGTAGCACATGAAATTTATGAATATCTAAGAAACAAGGTTAAGCTGATGAAACATAGTTCAGGTTAAACTAAATCATTGTGAACAGCTTTAGGACATTTATTAAAGCTAATTTGAGCCAAGCCATATTTACTGATTCCAAAGCTGTGTTTTACACTACTTCACAATAATCACTGTCTATAATCCTGTCTAGAATTGCTGCTTGGCAAAAATAAGAAAAAAAAAAAACACAGAGAAAGAAAACAAAAAGTTTTATAAGCTTGAATTTACAGAGAAAATATAGTAGCAGCAATGCTCTCCCCAATTATTTGCACCCCTTGTGAATTAAAAGGATTTGAAAAAATCCACCTTTTGTTGGAGGTGGATTTTTCACTTCACAAAAAATATTTAAAATATATGTATTAAAGGAAACATTAATCCTTAAGTAAGAAATAACTATGTCAACTAAAACACATTTAAAAATAACTGGATTCCCTTGAAATTATTATGAACACAATATAACTAAAACAGTTTGAGGGCAGGGGGGATATATCCATAGACAGAGACCAAGAGCAATCAGAAAAGATTGGCTCACTTGAAAGTGTCAGAGACTGGTTAAAAGACCCTGCTAACAGTGAACCGCAGGCAATATAAGACGCCCTGACAAAAACAGTGCTGCTCTCCCCTGCTCCTCATTTGGACTTAGCATGAACTCAGAGGATTAGGCCTGGCTGTGGAAGCCTGACTATGCCAAACCCAAGAGAGGCCCTGACTGTCTCTCAACCGTCTTGTAATTAATTGGGCAGAAGACTACATGGTTTTGCTCCACTCCAGCTAATTGAAGGACTGGAAAAATAACACTGGTGAAATATGAGCCAAGGGGCCACATAATTAAAGGATGCAACACAGTAGACATAAAAACAAAACGCCTGAAAGCCACATGACAAAGGATGATGGGAGCAAAACACATGAATGTTTTGAGCGTTCTTTTTCTTCTGCACATCCTGGACTAATAATGGGCCTTGTCAATGTACAGATAACGTACTGTAAATCCACCACAGTACAACTGAACCACAGAGCAAATCCTTTCACATATTTAAGGCAAATTTAACCAGTGAACAGCTTCACTGATTGTCAACGCTCAAGCTGTGCACCTAAGAGGCCACTGCTGAGAATTTACCTACCCACTCATTTAATAAGTACAATAAACAACCCAGGATATTTGGAGCTTTCTACCAGTCAGGAATTTGAAGGGAACATTCAGAATGAAGGGGGAGGGGTGGCTAAAGGGACAGGCCTCTAGCTATCCTGCTTGTTGAATATGAGTGAATTAGTTAATCTTGCGAAAATATTGTCACAGGGCTAAGTTCCTAAGAGGTGCCAGAGCTGCAGAGGATTTGAGGAGAGAATGTGTGAAATGTCAAAAGGTGAGTATGTGATTGAAGGTGTCTCTACCCACAGAGATGTTTGTCTTCTCAGACCACCCCTCTCCTTGTATCTCAGGCCTTCCGGGGAGAGAAGATTCAGGGCATTAAGGTCACTGAATCACTGGTGACAGATTCCTTTATTCATTTATACTTGGTCTATTTGGGCAAAATTAGATACGGTCTAATTTCTGACACTTGAGCCTGGTGCTATAGAGGATGTGTTATAGATGACAACACCCAGCACACTTCACAACGATATTGGCAATGAAGGTTTCTGTCTGGATAAGGTGAACACAAACAGTACAGCAGTGTGTCACGGTTGGAGAAAACTAAGGCTAGCATGAGGTTGACCAGAAGCTATTTATTATTTCTCGAAAGCACCTCACAGTAACGTTTTTATTATTTATAATTATAAGGAGATCAGAATTGTGTCAGTCTGTAGTCATTTCAATTTCTCTTGCCAAGAGTTTCAGACTCTTGTTTCAGACTGAGATGTGATCAGAGAGTTTACAGCCCCAGAAAAAATGCCATACATTATCCAATGTGGCAAAAAATAAAAAAATAAGTAAAAACCATGAGCCACAAGAACTTTTCATTGTGAAAAATGAAATTTGAAAAAGCAATAGGGCATATTCAAAACATGTAGGTACTTACCAACAATTGTTCTTACAGTGAATTAAAACTTAATCTACAGCATGTTTAAGCTACACCATGAGTTACAAACCACATCACAGCAACAATTTACGCTGTAATGATAACCTATGATTATTCAAGCAATGCTTCAATGAAACGGACAAATTCTTTAATTTTACCCCAGATGTAGTCAATTGGCAGAGAGATTTTAAATGTCAAAATGTTTCTTCTTTAGTGCATCATTGCAATTGCAAGGCTAATATTGCAAATAAACACTGCATGTCAATGCTCACAAGTCTATGTCACCTTAAAAAAAGATCTAAAAATGGTATGAGCAGGCTGAGAAATGGTTTAGGCTAATTTTATGTAGGCTGACTTCTTGTGTTTGTTAACATAGCCTCATAGTCCAAGCAAAAACAACAAACGCATCATACTGATACCAGACTTGGCTGATCAGTTACATCTGGAGCAAGAAAATATTATCTGAATTGTACTTTTTGCAAAACTACACCTGTAAAATAAAGTGCAGTACAGAGGTGTCAATGCAATACAACAAAATATATAATCACAAAGAAAAAAGTCTTTATGTAAAATTTTCATTTATAACTTTAACTGCATGGATAAACTACACCATACACCATATGGGCAGACTGCACACCAATCAGCATCAGCAGTATACTAATAAAAAAAAGAAAGTCAATGAAAAGGATTAAAACATTTAATGATGAAAGTATACAAGAATTAGCATTAAAACAAAAATATATAGGACTAAAATACAGCCATTTTTTTCTTGTTTAAGATTAATGACAATATAAACTCAAACACAAATGACATTTTTCTAAGTAAAATATGGTATCTGGAAGATTGTAGTAGGTGTTGTAGAAGGGGAAGTGAAACATAGTATTATTTAAAATAATTTTTTCAACCATACTTCAGCACACTGAGGTAATCAGTGGCAAAAACCACTGTACTTAAATCAAAAGCTGCTTTTGTAATTTTAATGGCATAATATTATGCATTGTGCTAAATATGACTAGGTATATAAAGCAACAAGGTGCTTTTTTATGATTGAAAGTAAAAGCAATTCAAGGCAGATACTAATCACATTCTAAGTATTATATTGCTTAATGTTTGTGAATAAATATTCTATATTTTTAAAGAAATGTGATCCACATGACTAACATATTTTTTTATAAGTCTTATAATTATAGTTAAAGCTGTACTGAGTAAATCTGTATTGAGCAACCTACAAACTTAGAACATGATTAAGAACAAGATTAAGTTACTTTTATTGCTGCAAAGGAAGTCACATCAGATACTGACAGGAAAGGTTGACTACTCAATGATTTATAATATTGAATCATAATACAACGTTTTATTTGTTTGTTTAGTTAGATTTAATTAGATTAGACTTTATCCACTTTAAGAACTTTCTTCAAAAATTTATTTCCATAAGCTTTGGAAACAGAAATTTAATGAAGTTTGTCACCTTTCAACTTTGGTTGATGAATGTTTGTTGACACAAATATGATGTCAAGGCCTATACTGAAAGCTATTTTAAAGGAAAAATAAGGCTTTTAGACATTGGGCATATCGAAGGCATGTGGACATTTTGAAGAGACAGGCTGAGATATGTGGTGATATGGTAAGATCATTTGGCTTGAACGACACATACAGTTGTGTAAAATGTATTTGTGAGCAGATAACTCTGCCCACAGTTGTGGTGTTAATTGCAATGAGAAAAGGCCCCTGCACAGAGCTTTGGGGTACCCTTGTGACGAGGTGATGAAATGTAGTTTTTTCTTGTCACTTTAAAAGAACATCCAGTGAGATAGGATTTGAACCAAGAATGCAATTTGCCCAAGATGGCCATTTCAGAAAGTGTGGATAGCAGGATGCTATGGTTACTGTGTGAGAGGCAGGTGACAGGTCTAGTAGGATAAAAACCGAGCACTGAGCTACAGCTCTAGCTGGCCTCTGTTACTGACAGCAGGGCAGTTTGGTAGAATGTCCACAGTTAATGCCAGATTGATTTGGATCAAGGTGTTGTGTTTTGTTAGAGAAACCATGAGACCTGCTTGAAAACTATTTTTTTGATAGTCTTTGATTAGAATGGATGTAGTGAGATCAGCAGATAGTTTTTGTAAAGTGCTGAGAGAATTTCTTATAATAAGAGAGTTACTCAAGCCTCTTTTTAAATGCATTTTTATGCTTAAAGTGTTGCTTTGGAGTGCTCTCTATGCATCTTTACTGCACCCTTAGGGGAGGGCAGTAAGAATGTTGACTCAGCAGCTGCCCATTACCCCAGGTTCATTCAGATACAGTTGAGGACCAACAAGCGTGGGTGGTTTTTGTTTACAGTTTCTTGACTAAAATTGTAAATCTGAGAAAGTAATTAAAATGCATTTATCAATTGATTTAACTTGATTTCACTTGTTGAGTTGACTTGAAATAATGAAGTTAATGAGCTCAAGTTGCCTGCACTCTCCTCTGAAGTGAAAGTGACTATTTGTCATTGTGAAGTATTGCAGAGCACAAGGTGAAGCACAACAAAATGCAACCTCTATTTTCACCCACTCATACATCAGGGGCAACTGTCCACTGCTGGGGAGTAGCAATGGAGACTGTACCTTGCTAAAGGGTTCCTCAAGGCAACTTGGGGTTTGAACCTACAACCTTCCAATCATGGGGCTTAGTACCTAACCATGATACCACTGCTGCCCTGCACTTCCACACTCCCAAATGCCCTGTACTGTTGAGTATTTAAAATATTTGACCTCTTTTACCTTTGCCAACTTAACCATTCTGCTGTTCTTCATGTCATTCACCCTCATGTACTCTAACTTATATTACTATTGACTTTCATTTCTCTCCTTTCTAGTAATCACAAATGAGAGACTTTAGATATACCAATGAGGTAATGATTAAGAATTGTGTATGTGTGTATTGACCAAGAACCCTCATGGTCTCTTGCCTTTTGGATCTCAACATTGTTGTCACCAAAATACTTTATTATTTAGTAGTACTACAGGGATTAGGTGCAATTTTGGATTGGGCTATTCTGACCCAAAAAGAAAAAAAAAGTTTTGGTTACAAATCATCTCCACCATTACATAGTGTCTTTTTAGCAAGCATATAATAATTAAGGCATACTGTTTTTAAAACCTTCCATTTCCCCCTTGCTGCTACCCACAGGTCACTCCTGCCATTCTTTTTCACCCATTCCAAGTTGCCTGCACTTTTTTCTATACCTCCCTTCTTCACTTCCCATTAATCTGTACTGCTGACCCCAAGTATTTAAAATCTTCCATCTCTGCCACCTCTATTCCCTGTATCCTAAAAACTTTCCCTTTACCACCTCTAATTCCTACATTCTACCCACTCTGCTATTCTCCATTTCATTTGCACTCATGTTTTAGTCATATCGACTTTCATTGCTGTCTTTCTTATTGCATTTTTCCACCTTTCCAGGTCCTGCATAAGCTATTCTCTATTCTTGCTACAGATACAGATTTGAATTCACTGAAGGTCTTTAAATACACACAGGAATACACGTACACAAACTACAAACCTTCCCAGACAAGAATTCATCCCCTCAAACCAAGTGGATTGTGTTCTCTGTTTTTTCATTGTTTCAATGAAAAATATAAAAAAAAAATCATAAAAGCGTCCTGAGTGTCATAGAAATCCAAAGCATGTGCTATGTAAGAACTACCACCACCTGCTGAAGAGTTTTGCAAATGCTCAGCATCAGGTACAGCCATGCACCTCTAGAGATAAGCAGGTCACCTAAAGGTGAACGAGTTGAGGTGAGTGCCACCTATATCACCTCTAAAGAGCTGTCATGCTCCTCATCCAGGCCTAGTGGAGGTGTTCTTGTTAAGGAACTGCTGATAAGGCCTGCTCTCAGACAGATAAGATTGACGACCACACCTACTAACACCTGTGATGGCAGATGAGAAGCAGATAAGAGCAGAGATATACTGTAGTCTGATCAGAAACGGCCCACGGCAATGGTGGAAGAACCAGACCACTGCTGTCGGGGCTCTAAAGCTGGTATGCAGGCCTCTGCCTACAGAGAAATCCTATATGCAGACAAACACACTAATTTATGAAGTATTAGAAGGAAAAGTTAACAGCATGCCATTTTTCACTTTGCAGAATACAGAAGTGATGCCCTGCAAAATTTGAGCAATGAAGAGTGTTAAGTCTTCATTAAAAAGTCTTCATTATCAATGCCTTTCCACAAAAAAGTGAGTACAATATAGACCAATGATGTCCGCTGTCATATAATAAACAGTGGACTCAGCTACCAAGAATCAGTGTGACTGCATGACCTGTCCTGTTTATCCATTCTGAACCTCTCGCCCACCATAAAAACAGCAGCATGGAATACAGCACACCAGCATACATGTTGAGCCCAGCTACAGTATTAAAAGAAGACACACATCACAGTCAGATTATGAATGCACAACAAATGTACCTCAATATGATTAACATAGCAAAAGTAACAAAGTTCTGTAAAATTGGCAACTGAGCATTTTGTTAAGAACACTTAATCCAGGGAGATGTTTTGAAGTGATATGACAACTCCCCCACTGGAAACAATAGAGATAATGAAGAAAGAATGCTTTCTGCAATTATGAATGAATGAATGAATGAATGAAGGAATGAATGAATGAATGAATGAGTGAATAAATACATCTCTAGAAATGTACTAAAAAAAGGAATAATACAAACTAAATAGATAAACCTAGTAAATGTGTATGACTATTATGGTGATTGTGGTAGTAGAGGTGGTGTGTTTGTAACTAAAGCTTTCCAATTTTCATTTGATTGCCTGCTGTTACTGCAATGGGCTGGCAACCTGTCCAGGGTGTGTCCCTGTCCTTCGCCCTATGTGACCTGGGATGGACTCCAGCACTCCCCCGCAACCCCGCTTGAGACAAGCGGCAGAAAATTAATGAATGAATGAATGCCTGCTGTTAAATTGGATGAACTGGACTTCTAGAATCTCAATGGAAGTGGCTAAGTAGGTTAAACTGATATTGTATGGCTGCACATACAGGGGTGTGTTGTCTTTCTGGACACTTTTAGGAATCACTAAAGTAGAAGTAGAACTAAAAACTGAAGTAGAAGTAAAACTGAACAAGAATGGTTTGAAAGGGGGTGGCATGGTGGCGCACTTCTTCTCGGTGTCTTCATGAGTTTCCTCCAGGAGCTTGGTTTCCTTCCTCAGTCCAAGGACATGCATGTAAAGTGGATTTGAGGTGGTAAAATTGTTCCCTGGGTGTGTGTGTGTGTGTGTGTGTGTGTGTGTGTGTGTGTGTGTGTGTGTATGTGTTTGTGTGTGTGTGTGTGTGTGTGTGTGTGTGTGTGCGTGTGTGTGTGTGTGACCAGAGGGTTATTTCCCACCTTTCACTCTGTGAGTGCTGGGGTGCTGGGGTGCTGGGATAGGCTCCAGCACCCCCACAATCCTAATTAGGACAAGCAGTTATGAAAATAAGTGAGAGAGTGGGTTTGAATGGCAGGTAGGCAAGCTACTGCTCTCCAAAAAGGAACAGTGAACATTGCTGCTCATCTACAGATCAAATATACAAGCTAGAGAGCTACTGGGGAAATAAATGTTTTATGGATAGAAAAATAAAAATAAAAAGTTGTTTTTTTAAGGAAAATATAACAGTGTACAAACTTTACCCCATGTGTTATCTCATGCTGTTAGAATCAACCTTTGGGTATGTTTTACTGTATCTCAGCCAGGGCAGCTTAACATCATTGTTGGAACAATAAATTCTGAATTATTCCAGTGAATTCCAAAGGAAAATGTCAGGACATATGTCTGTGAAATTATCCTTCCTGGATAAGATGTTTGTGTCTATTTTCATTCTCTGCTGATCCAGTGACGGGGCTAAATTGTATCTTATTTCACAATAAAGAAAAATCTGAAATCAGGAGAAATGGAGTTTATTCAATGTACCATCAAACTTTGGTAATTTAGCAGTCTTCACATTTGGAAATGCATTTCGACTAGGTTCAGGGCTTGTAACAAATAAATAGCACACTTTTTTTCTGATGTATATCATTGCTGAAAAAGGGATATATTTCATAATAAATGAGATACAGGTGAACTTTGACAATGCTTTTAACTGCTTGACATGTTTTTCACCTTTTTAAATAAAGCTTTTAAGTTTCTTAAGTACCTTCAACAGCATGTTTAGTTAAATAAATAGAATGATCTCCATTTGGACATGCACAACTGATTTGTTCAGGAAACATATATATTTACACATAGGAAGAGCTCACAATGTCCCTGTCTTGCTGTCTCTCAAACTAGAATGCAAAAGAGCAATAAACACTTGGAGAGAGCTGCCCACACACACAAACTAACACACACACACACACACACACACACACACACACACACACACACACACACACACACACGCTCGCTCTCTCTCTCTCTCTCTCTTTCACTTTGTTCACTTACAGATTTCATAAACACGCTCATCCACTCTGCCAGACACACACACTCACACTTAAATCCAAAGCAAATACATTTACGCTATACATTCTGGCTCCATCTACCAATTCTAAATCCACTTTCAAAGCTAAGCCTATTAAAGTGATAAAAATGCAATGCTGAACATAATGAAAAGAGAAATTATGAATCCAAACATCACATTTACACATCTCAACAACACAATATTTTTTCTATTTCCTAAGGATATTTTTTCATGTCATGTTCACAAAGAGTATGGGCTCATGCATTGAGAGAATTGTGTCTTGATCTTCAGCCTTCCTTGGCAGGATGCTGTGGAATGAGGTCTGTGGCTTCAGTGGCTTTCAACTGTATATCAGTACTGTATTTTTTCCCAAGTGGATATTGAAGACTTGAGCTTCTTCGGTAAAAGTTATATACAAACCATTTACAGATAGCTAGAAAAAGTCTGTCAGCTTCAGAAAACCGGCTGTCCTGAGCTGCGTTTTTCACTACTGTGTAACAAGAGCCACTTTTCTTCAAGTTCTAAGCTTTTTATATTTTGGGTCCATTTTTGGCCCTTTGTCATGGAGAAGCTGTTTTCTTAAGCTTTGCTGGATGTTCTTGTATCTGAGGCATTTACTGAAGGGAGCAGTGAATTACTGTAACTGAACCCACTCTTTCTTGTCCCTCTCCATGTTAATTTTCATGATGCAAAATAGGAGCTCTGCATGGAGTACAGTCGGTCGATGGGGTTTCCCACACGTCCCTGCAGAGAGCCTGCTTCAGAAGAAGCCATGAAGCAGTCACTGAGGCTAGTCAAAGAGGTGTCGCTGTCAATATCGTGGAATATTGAGTCATTTCCTATGGAAAGAAGAGGACAAAAAGAAGATTATTTTAATACTGAAATGCTTGTGGTAAACTGGGCTCTGTTAATGTAGCTAATTTGTCACCTCATACTATACACAGCACTGATCTGTGACCAGAAACTGGATTTTAGGTACAAATATGAAAATACTTTTATGCAAATACATTTCTTCTTTGGACATCTCCCTAATTATTTCACACAAAAAAGCATAGAAGCAGGCATATGGATGACAACCAAACATTTAAAAATAAAAGTCGGCTAAAAGCCAGAGCTAAAAGCAAATGTTTACTTCTGTGTTAATCTCTTGCTCTGTCATGTTCCTTGTGGGCACACTTAGGTTTAACACTGGGTCCTGTCTTTAATGGCACCATTACACAAGACAGTGACAGGTTGATGGTCTATGGTTTTTTAATGAGTTGGCAATGCTGCCTGTTTCCTGTTGTTTCACCATAAACCCTGAGCTGGAGTCTGATGAAACTGGGGATTGGGGCCGAGCTATTAAAGGAATGGATGACAAGCCACTAGGGAACTCTTCATTGCCTATCCCTGACCAAACAATCTACTGTACACAAGCAAATCTTAAGCATGGAGTTAATATATCAACAACATTGAGAACATTGGCTAAAAGAGCATTACGGGAACTGTTCCTCCATTTAAAATTATTGGCCACAGAAAGCTTGTTCAGACAGACAAAAAAAAAAAAAAAATGCAAGCATAGCTTTAGAATGCTTACAGTTCTAGAAAATATCAGCACTGCTTGTTGATGTTTTGTGACTGGACCCTATATACACTTTCCCAGGGTGATTAGACTGTCACCCATCATGGTTAACCATTGTTGTGTTTAAATGTTCCACCACAGATCATCTTCTGCCTTTTCATAAGCTAGCCAATGTGCAGTGTCACAAAGCATAACAGAATATGCCATCAAACCTCATACACAGGCGGAGTGAATAGAGCAGATGATTGTTGGTCTGGGAATTGGAGAAGGGAGCCGAGTGGAAATGTACAACATATTGCATTCATTTACTTGTAAAACTTCAAAATAAACTGGTGGGGCTGCTTTTGTGTCATCTTCATGTGTGTATTTGGGGAGTAAAGGGTGGTAGTGGTGATGTTCGTAGTATGGTGATGTATTTGTGTTTTTGGAGAGTTGGTGCTGTAGTCCAAAACGTCCAAGAATTGGCTCATGATGATGAGTGGGAATGCCACTGAGGGTGCTGCTCACCATATGGGTTCATGTGGTCACCAGGCATCTGAGGAGGGGTGAGGCCCTGCTGGAAGGGGTCAGCGGTGTAGCCATTTTCCATGGCAACCATCTGCTGCTGGGCAGGGGCCAGTGGTGTATAGGAGTTCATCATACTCTCCATCCTATTGGACATCACTTCTGGAAGCAAACAGGGAAAAAATACAATGTTATAATGTGCTAAGAATAATAAAACAAATCAAAGACTGAGACTGATCAAAACCAAGCCATTCTTGTCGGCACTGCATTAAAATGACACAGTAGTAGAATGCAGTGGGCGGTGAGTGCTATTCAAGAGAGTGCATTTTCTGTATGCAATGGTCAATAAAATTCCCAGCTTTTATCACTAAATACAAAAGCAGCCTTAAAGAAATCTGGCATAAGTAACCAAGATGAACACCGTTTATGATAACACATTTGACAAAGTAATAACTGTGGGTTTTCTCTGGTGACACATTCCAACTCGATTCCATGATCAATGACATCAGTGCCTCTATACTCGGCTGCCTGAGTTTTCCCTAAAGGGGCGTCCAATTTCAACATACACTCTGTGCCTCAGACCACCAGGTCAGTTCACCCACGCCTGACTGTCTCTGGTGAACACCATTACCAGTTCATCTTCTTCTAGTGTCTGAGAAAACATTTCTACTGGACAAGGACATGGGTTCATGACCAATGAGAGATTGCTATCTACCTAAACAGCATGAATTATCCAATCATAGTGACAGAGAGACTACAGCAAATTGCAGGAGGCCACAGAACTGCTGACCCACATTCTTGACCACATATCTGTCAGACTTTGGAAAAGTGAAACTACAACTTGTGCTGATGTGATGACTCTACAACTCTTGTATTTGACAGCAATCCTGTGCCACCCCCCCCCCACACCTTTTTTTACAGCCGAGTTCGTGAAAAGCTTTATAACTGGATGTACCATGAGGATAGTCTAACACTGACCTATAAAATAAAAGTATTATTACGCTTGGTTTTATAGCTGAAGATGATTCAATGATCTCAGGATTATGACTTTCCAGCAGGGAAGGTACAAGAGGTTGTGCTCAGCAGTAAAACGTCAATATAAGCTTTGGGATTTCCCAAACAGTAAAATAAGAAAGAAGGGCTCTAGTGTAGTACAACAGAAATACATGTTTCTTATCCTATCTCTTTAGGGATGCTAAATCTAAATTTACTTTGGGCTGATCATTTTAATCAGGTTCTGCTATTGTGTAAAACATATTAACCAACATCACTGGAATGGTGAGATTTATTCTAAATATCCCATTTAGGAAAACAACAGTTTGACAATGTTGTACCAGTATTGCAGAATTAGCAGTAACACTACAATCGATCATTCTTAAACTGTACACACACTGAAATGTAAAAACTATATTTGTATAAAATTAGTATAAAAGTACAATACTCAATATCTGTCCAATAATTTCAAGTGGATTTTCTGACATTATTTTTTTCACAGCAAAATTAGCAACAGTTCAAAACAGAACAGTGAGCATAAGTGAGTGATGGGAGTTTTGTTTCACAGCATAACAACAAATACTTTGACAGGAATTAAGAGGTACCATTTGTCTCCCACCAAAGTGCTTGGAAAAATACACCCTCTTCCCAGTTTATGTAATCCTAAATCAACTGACAAGATGGGTTTGTTAGGGTCTTTTCCAAAACACATTAACTTTCAGGTGATAGTTATTACACAAGCACTTTTAAATCTGAAAATACTAAGTAGACCATATTGTGACACAACACATTTCCAGGGGTTGCACTGCAAAATGAATGAGCTTAAGATGACTTTTGACAATGTGAGGACAGTGAGATATGTAAATAATCTCCAATGACTAAAGTATTCAGTTTGCAGTTCAGGGATAGGGAATAAGAAATGCCTTTATGGCAGGCTGCATGGAAACTTGGGATGCTGAAGTTACTTCCAGCAAGGAAGAGAGAAGGTGGTGGACAGCTCAAAGTAGAAGTAACTTCAGTGTCCTTGTGCTGTTAATTAATTTCCCCAGCTCTGCACAAGCTCCTACACTCTCATAACAGCACTATATTTTCCAGTTTGATGTACAATTAAAAGAAATCAGCTTTTGCTATATTAGAGGACATGATGACAGAAGGGGTTGAGGCAGCCTAAAGAAGTGAAGAAAGGGCTAATACAAGCCATGGGAGCGTGCATTCTCGATGCCTTGTAGGCCATATCTCAGATGGCTTAAACAGGCATTTCTAGGAAAAATCATAGAACAGAACCTTTATTTTGTGCTTTAACGATTATTTTGGCAGTATAATTTTAAGGGTCTACTGCTGTAATAAAAAAAACTAGATGGCCAACACAAATGAAGTGTAACATATGATACAAAATGTGTAATTCTTAGATCTACCTGTCACATGATGCCTTTGACAATATGATTATTTTATGCTCAGATTTTGACATTGTACCTTGGCCCAGTCTTTGGGAGTTTTGTTGTTCCTGTTGTTGTTGCTGTCTTCGCGCCAGCTTCTTCATCTAAAAAAAACACCAATGAAAATGATCAGACAACTTAGAGACATCCCAACCCAACTATTTTCTAATTTTAAAAAAAAGTGATTCTCCTTGTTGTTCACCTCTGCTTGAACTACATAGCCGTCTTCCTGAACGCATTATATTATCCTGGGGCTTTTGAAGATAGCATCAGAGCTTGGAGGTGGGTTTCAGACACTAATGTAAGAGTGGGATGGATGTGAGTGCATCACTCTTTGCCTTGCGGGGAGTTTTCCATGGAATGCGGTGAGAGGTTAAGCCTGAGGCAGATAGTGGGTGAGATTTGCTGTCTATCCCTGCTAGCACTCTCTCCCTTTTGGCAGCGTGTGAGAAGAGCTTCGCTGTTAGTGCTGGTGTTGGAGGATTATTCATAGATTGCTGTGTTATCTGCTCTCTGACTGTACATCACTGGGTTCATGTGGGTAATACTGGGTGATGGATAAGTATGCAGGTTGTGGACCCACCTTAGCTCTCTGGTTTTGGAACCACACTTGAACCACGCGTACGCTCAGACCTGTCTCAGCAGCCAGGGTCTCTCTTACCTTGACATGAAGTAAAGTAAAAAAAATCAAAACACAGAAGCCATTTGATATTACTAATTTTTCTAATTCTTTAAAATAAATAGAGTTTAAATTAAATAGCATATCAGAACGACAGGAAAAGTCATGGTATCTAAAGATTAAATTTAAAAAAAGTTTTATGTGAGTTAAGGAAGCTCAAATAAAATACTGAGATAACTGAGCTAAATAGCAGCCTCCCACCTTCCGGCAAGGTTTTGAGGAGACCTCGAATGAGGCCTTGAAGGCACGCCTTTGCTGCGTAGTGAGGATGGTGCGGGGACGCTTGGGTCTCCTCGGGTCCTTCCCATCGTCCCCCTTGCCCGGGCCCCCAGAGCATTTCTCCAGCTTGATATCCAGATCCTCGTCCTCACTCTTCTCTGGGGAGAGATACGTCATTCACACAACTTCTGAACTCTGCAACTTTTTAGACAGCCTATTGATGAATAGATGTTTTTGTTCCCCAATTTTTGGGGAATTCAGGCATAATGCATCCATAATGGAAAGAGACACATGTGGTTTTAATACTTTTGTTATCAATTTATTACTAAAAGCATAGGCCACATCCACTACAAGCCTGTAGCCCTAATTTGCAAAGCAATGAGAAGTATGCACATCTGTCACTGGACTGGACATTGTGTCATTTATAATTAAAACCACACTGCTTTGGCTGTTTTGCACTGAATAAATCTTTGATAAGAATCCTACACATAATGATTTCTATAGTATAGGAAGGTTTTGAACATGGTAGATATGGGAAATTAAGTCAAAATATGTGGGAAAGGCAGTGAAATAGATATGAAGACCACAAAGTCTGAAGGTGACTAGTTGATACCCATGTCCATAATCACTGCAGTCTTGTAAAAAGAGAATAGTGGAAAAAAGAAAAGGCCAGCCTGTCTGCTATTAGAGACTGAGAAGATGGATGTACTGAATTTCAGGAAAACCACTATTCAATATGCTTAGGATCAAAGTTCAACTTTCAGACCTAACTTTACCAGGTGATATATTTTTTCACCCAGTATGAGACAAGATATCCAATATCCTCATTCACATTATGACTTTTTAAACCAAAATTCTTATGACATTTTTTCATCATATGAACTAATCACAGCATCTCAATTAGACTATCATAATATGTGCAATCCTCAGGCGGTCAATCAAACCCTTCCTGTGTCATGGTAATCTCTCTCAGTAGGTCGAACTAATGTGCCATCTAAACGAAATGGCTCCTGGCTCTCCTACTGTAATTATAATAGCCAAGCAGGGGATAGGCTTTATTGTTCAGTGGATGGAGGTTTCATCTAATAAGCCAAATCAGCTTATGTTTGATAGAATAATAATCATAATTAGAAAACGGGCCAAACTCCATGACATGGCATGGTTCAAAAGTTAAAAACCCAAGTAATGGCTACAATCCCTGAGCGACACTTTCCCGAGATGAAGAGCTGCTGCAATTTGGTGTGAGTGGCCTCTGCAGCATCAGCGGGCGAGTGTCAATTAGGCTAGAAAATGTTTTGGCCCTTTAAAATGAACACTGGGAGATGCAAATGTGCTCTATACTCTCTGTCTCATCTGCTTTATTACAGTCTTTGTGCTGTAATACTTACAATTTATCTCTGCTTCATAGCCATTAGCTTTGACTGTTACTGTCGACTTTGCTCCAGCAGTACATGGCCTCACTCTGGGAATGCTTCACAAAAAGAATTTTTGAGCCCTCACTAGGCTTCAATGAAGCACAGAGGTAGAACGAATATCCCAGAAAAGTTAATGCAGGCTTTCTGTTGTGTCTGACAAATTTCTTGAAGTTTTAGTGTGAGTGCTGAAATTAGAGCCATATGGAGAGAGCAAGGCCAGGCAAGATGCCTCATACAGCAAGACAAGGGGGGGGAGGAGGGAAAGTGCTGATAAGAAGCGTAGGTCTGCTGCTGAATAGGCCCCAAATCCCCTCTGTCACTCATAGGGATGCACTGCTCTAATTCTTTTCATCAGTCTCAGATGTCCATGCCACACCACAACATCAATGTATAGTGGCTTCCCACTGTCACAGCTTTGCTCTGCCACTTAAAATGTGGGTGCCAGACTACATATTCCTGCTCAAGTGTTTATTAGGACTGCAATGATTAATAGCAAAATTGATTGACAAGGAAAATGATAATGAAAAAACACTGTCAATGTCAATTTGAAATGTTAACTTAAAAACAAATGCAGTGCTTTGTAATGTTTATATGATATCATTACCACTCATTACAATTGCAGCAAAAAGAGTAGGAAGCCTTCTTTTATTGTGTTGTGCCATAAAAGAAAAGGCAAAAAAGCAAGGAAAGGCACTGTTAGAAGCATGAAACCTGCTGAAGGCATGCAGGTTCAATTAATTAATTAAGTAAGTAATTAATTTAACAAAAGCTGTAAGATTAATTAACAATATGAAGAAAACACTGCGATGGGCTGGCGACTTGTCCAGGGTGCGTCCCCCATCCTCGCCCTGTGTGCGCTGGGTTGGACACCAGCACTCCCCCGCGACCCCGTTTGGGACAAGCGGCAGATAATGGATGGATGAAGAAAACAAGCAAAGCTTGTTGTGTTAAACAAGCTAATATTCCTTGCTGCTATCTCCCACAATAAACATGTTGACTATTTGTTGATTAACCAAATACTTGTCAATATATTCATTGATCAATTAATAATGATCATAGGTCAGTTAATGCCTGATAAATTGTTGTTATTTTATCTACAAATAGCCACCAGGTCAAATGTGAGATTAAAAAAGCAGAATGTGATTGGTGATGTGATTAGTTAATAAATTAATCAAATGATTTTTGGAAAATAAAATTTATTTTAATAAAATTTATTAATTTATTTTATAAAATATTTGAATATCATCACTTTAAATGAGAGAGTGCGTGCATGGTTATGATGGTGTGCAAAGCAAGTTAGCTGTTTATATTTTACTGGACTTTTGTCTCTGCAAGTTTACCTGAATCAGAGTCATCTGGGCTGACTGAGCCAAGCAGGTCCTTCTCCTTCTCATAATCATTCTTACATAGCAGCTGGCCATCCTTCAGCACAAATTCATCACCTTTGCGCAGTTGCCGGTCACAAACGCAGCAGCAGAAGCAATTGAGGTGGTACACACACTCCAGCGCTCGCATCACAAACTCGGTGGGTGCAATCTTCTCCAGACATCCACTGCATTTGGTGGCAAATAACCTGAATTCAGATGAAAGAAAGAAAAAATAAATTGTAAAAAACCTCTAGTCATTTGGAGCCATTGATAACATTATATACTTCTTTTTTTTTTAAGTTTGCAGTGTTAAGGAATGTCTCTATGTGTGGTTGTCCATCACAGCACTGTGATTAAGGGGGCAGGGGGTGTGTGGCTAAGCCCCAGGGTGATCTCCTTTGACAGTGGCTCATCTATTAAAGCACCCTGGATAACCCCTCAACGCCTCAGCAGAGCCCAATCAGTGGAAATGCATGCCTGCCACCCAGCCCAAATGCACCAGCAAACCTCAATCAGCAACAAAGGGCACTGGCTTTACCACATTCAGTGCAGTGATTAGATAGGCCTCACTACCGCTGGGACAATGTGGCTGAAATGGAAAGTAATTTCTTACAGGATTTTAGTGTGTGACCAGCTACAGCTATTGAATGAGTCTGAAGCAATATCTGCAACTTACCACAATCTGCTTTGTTTTTAATTTGGATGTTTTTAGAGAGGGATAAATAAGTTTTCTTAGCTGGATAACAAGTTAAGCTGGATTCATTTGAACCATGGCTATAAGCCATATTCACTGGCATTCACATATTAATTTTCGTTCACCTTTTTTTTTTTACATGGTTTTTGAATGCCACAAAGTTAAAATCATCCATTGGCCAAACAACAGGTTGTCTTTTACCTTGTCTTTTAAGCTAATTTATCCTTATTGGCATGTTATCCACATATTGCGGCTGTCCAAAAAAAACCCCAAGATGATCCAAGATGATAGAAAATAATACTTTTACAATACACATTTTTGCCTTCCTCCACAAAATCACAATTTTAAGTAAAACCTCCTGTCTACGGGTGTTGGTAGTCTAGTGGTAGGGTACTTGTCGATAGACCAATGGCTCAAGAGGTCCCAGGTTCGAATCCCACCTCTGGCACTACCATCACTGGGTCCCTGAGCAAGACCCTTAACCCAGAGCTGCTCCAGGGGGACTGTCCCTGTAATTAGGACATGTAAGTCGCTCTGGATAAGAGCGTCTGCTAAATGCCGTAAATGTAAATTTTATGCGCATCCCCCTCTCATGCTGTCAAACTGGTTTTGATCCATTTGAGCATGGTTTTAAAAATATTTTTGAATGTGTGCTGTTGTATCTGGTACCAATACATTAGCAACAGGTATTTTAACTCTTTTGCCAGTTTATGCCATTATGGGTCAGACTTGTTTGTCAAGCACATTCCATGGACTCTTGATATTATTGAGATCTGGGGAATCTGAGGAAGTCTACACCTTGGGCTCTTAGTAATGTTCCTCAAACAACACTTTCAGAAGTGTGGTAGGGCCGATTATTCTGCATTTCAGAGTAAAATCCACATGAATATGAAGACTCAAGGTTTCCCAGCAGAACATTGCACAGAACATTAAACTGCCTCTGCCATCTGTAAGTTTTGTTAATGTTATGGGTGATCAGAGTATTGCAGTTTCTCAGCCATTTCATTGATTTAATGTTAGGTGAATATGGCCAAGTTGACATCTTTCACTGACTAACAGGCTATACCAATATTTATATCACCAATAACTCCCTGCGATGGGCTGGCGACCTGTCCAGGGTGTGTCCCCCGTCCTCGCCCTGTGTGCGCTGGGTTGGACACCAGCACTCCCCCGCGACCCCATTTGGGACAGGCGGCAGATAATGGATGGATGGATATCACCAATAACTACTTTATTTCCGACCTGTTCAATCCCAGAGTGATCCTTGGACACTAATAACAAACCTACCTATCATTGCAAGGTGACAAGATCTCTGCTATTTATGCTTGCAGAAACCTAGACAACGCCATATCCTCAGAAAAGGCTAAGGATAACATCTTATTGTTTCATTTAAAGCTGAGATTGGGCCATCTCTGCCTAGTCTTCAGACGTGCAGCTGGATCCCCCAGCTAAAGAAAGTAGGCAGACAGAGCAAGCAAGAGGGATACTGTCCAGCCCATCAGAACTGATCTATTAATGCCGGCCCTTTTGTTTGCTCAGATCGCTGGGACAGCTGCTTTAGTGCTTGTCTATATCTATGGTCTGTATTAATGGCATTGTGAGGGAGAAAGGAAGTGTGAGAGAGAGAGAGAGAGCGAGAGAGAGAGAGAGAGAGAGAGAGAGAGAGTAAGACAGAAAGAGAGAGAGAGAGAGAGAGAGAGAGAAAGACAGAAAGAGAGAGAGAGAGAGAGAGAGAGAGGGAGAGAGAGAGAGAGAGAGACAGAGAGAGAGAGAGAGAGAGAGAAAGGGGGAGAGAGAGAGAGAGAGACAAAACAGACAGGGACATGCTTGATATGATGTAATATGGTAAATATGAGGCCATGGCAAGTGCTCTGTGTGTAGCGGTGAACAGTTTCTGTAAAATGCTGGATCAGGATATCACATAAGTACATGGCTGGTATATACTGGTCTGTGGGCAGCTGTAGCTGATATTTGGAAGATAGCTTGTATTATGTTATTGAGTGATTTAGTGCCTTCCTTTGACTCGCCTTGAGGTATCTCCAGTCAATCATCCTCAAGTAAAAATACATCTATTGTGGAATTTATAATATGAATGGACATGTGTAATAGAGTACAAGAAATGTATAAATATAAGAGGTAAATGCGAGATTTGGGAATATTTCTGTTTGCATACTTAGTGATAATGAATGATACACCATTTTCTACAAATATTCTACACAAGCCTCTTCTAACACAGGTTTAATACTGTTACAGCTTATCGAATTACTAAAGAGATGAATGATTAGCATTCTTGTATTTACAGTAGATAACTTTGATTATTGTTATTAAAGCTTAGCAGATTATTATTTAAAACAAAACACAGAACTCTCATGAAAATGAAACCAGTTGGTGTATTAAATAATCTAAATGCAAATATGTAGAGACCTAATCAATTCCTGAACTGTATGCATGCCAGAGAGAGAGAGGGGAGAGAGATAGATAGATAGATAGATAGAGACAGAGATAGATATAGATATAGAGGTTAGACAGATAGATAGATAGGAGCAGCACAGATAGACAGAGAGAGAGAGAGAGAGAGAGAGAGAGAGAGAGAGAGAGGTAGAGAGAGAGAGAGAGAGAGAGTAGAGAGACCCTTCCCCTGACTGGCCTTTGAACCATCTATTTGGTTTGGTTGTTGTCTCAGTTTGTACAGTTTCAATGATCTGTCCACAAGCCATACATTCTTTCAGAATACAATCACTTTTTCCTCTTTTAGTATGCTTTCTAAAAGAATACTTATTGATAAGAATTGCAAAAATAATTGATTACTGATCACCAAAAAACAATATCACAATCACACAAAGCATCTGAAATGTATTACAATGGGCAGTAATAAAAGACGCATTTTATGATTTCGCGCCCTAAATAAATATCTTCTGTACCATGTTTGACTGTTGGTCCCATCATTTGAATGTTGGTCCTGCATCCAAAAATGTCTTGATTTCTAAATGAGATCACAATCTTGTTATTAGATTATAGCCTCTATTATACAATGTGGATGTCAGACTTATGGGTAGATGAACCTTTTGTCACAACCAGTCCAGCAGTCCAAATCAATGTTTAGCTCAGTGATGGAATCACTGGCCGAGGGATCAGCAACATGAAAAAGAGGTGAACGACAGGAAATGACCCTTTTGAGCTGCCAGACACTCCTGACCTGCCTGTCGCACTTCCGCCAGGCTCAGGACTCACCATCCACAAATGAAAACTTTCTTTCTTTCTCTTCTTTTCTCTTTCCCTTTTCTTCCTCCTGCTTCTAATCTTGTAAGCTATATTTTTCTATTTCCCCTGTCTGTCACCTTGCATTATTTTTGCTGCTGTAATTCCTATTCGTTGCTTCTGGAATCTTCCTGTCCTGGCTGTGTCCTGCAATCTAATCCGGACTTTTTTGGCTGTTCTACTTCTCCACGTTCTCAGCATGGACTTCAGATGGAATATCGCATGCATGAGTTTTATGCAGGTGCAACCAGTCTGCAGGAAGACACAACTTTTCTGGATGGCAGAGAAAGCCTTTCTGGCAATATAGAAGAATCCTCTTGAGGAACAAGGGGGGAATTAGTAGGAGCAGTGAAGTGAGGGATTTAACCCACCTCTTTTCCTGGTTTGAAAGGCATAGTCATTTCAACTCCATCACAGCTACTGAACAAACAGGTGGAGTGCAGGAGTACTCAGAGCGGAGAGAGAGAGACAGAGAGAGACAGAGGTGAGAGAGAGGAGAGAGAAGAGAGAGAGAGAGAGAGAGAGAGAGAGAGAGAGAGAGAGAGAGAGAGAGAGGCAGCCCAGTGAATGACACAAGCACTGGATTGTGGAGGAGCCCCTAATCCCACTTTAATACCTTTCCAAGTTCAGCGTCGAAAGAATGCTCTTTAAAACAACACCACAGTGTGAGGAGACGAAGGCTAACCAGGGGGAGTCACCACACTCAATCCCCCGTAACATTACCTGATTAACAGCCCGGGGCCTGAACTAGTGATAGAGTACAGCCACGCAAGGCCACGCCGGATCTCCTGTAAGCACAGCTACTAGTAGCGTTGCTGCATGTCACAAACAATAACATAAACAATATATGTGCCGTCTCAGATGTCATGCCGTGGTCTGGAGAAGATTTCTGTCCTGTGGTTTGAGATGAAAGCCAGAAGGGAGAGAAGAAAGAGAGAACTCCAGTAGAGCTTCTACACTGTGGGGCCGGACACAGGCCCACATCTGGGCCTTTTTAAGCTACTCTTCTCTACAAACTCAATAAGGGCACACGCTGCTACCGAACACACAACATAAGATCATATTCAAAAGAAAACTCCTTGATTCTCACCTCAGGATGCTACTAGTGTAAGATCCCAGGGTACAAAATAACCCTTTTAAAGATAACATTTTATTATTATTATTAAAGTTTTAGAAGAAAAATGCCTCTATGGATTGAATTTAAAGAGACTAGATACCAAGTTGAAGAGAGCACATATTAAAAAGAGAGAAAAAAAAAAAATTTAAATGCAGGTGTATGTTGATAAGAAAGTCCAACAAAACCTGGAAAAACTACTTATGCTGAGCAGAACAAACTGAAAAGAAGCCCAAAGTAAGAAATTGTGAATAGATTAATGGAGACAGGAAAAGGGGGAGGAACATGGACTAAGACACTACATTAGTTTGTGCTGTGGCTGTAAGCTCCCTCCCAACACCTGAACGCACAGATTAGCAGATAAGACTCTTGCATTTGAATCAACAGATGTAATTCAGGTTACATTGCTGCAATATTGATTCAAACCCTCCTAGACCTAGACCCCATGAGTAGAATCTGAGATAATCCCTAGAGATAACTTCGGGAAAGCTCCCCAGGAGATCATTATTTGCTTCCAGTCACTCAGCCCCACACACAATTGCTCGTCAACTCGAAACGTTTGTGCTCAACCACACTGGGACTTACATATTTTTTCCTCACAGAGGAAAGTTCTCTTGCCGTATCTTTAAGCAACAAGTATTTTGGATCTTTGAATAAACTGCAAATTTACCTCCCTTGAAATGGGAGGCAAATCAAAGATTATGACAACAAATTCAAAAAAATTCTAAAGAGTTGTTTATCAGCATAAATACACTTAAGGCATTTCTGTGATTTTCATTTTTTTTGTTATATAAAGTGTTTCCCTACAGAGTATTTTCTGCTGGGGCAAACAAATCATTTGACGAGCTCTGTTGGATGAAGATATTACTGAAAGGAGAAATCAGCAGCCTGGGAGTAAAAAGGCCAAGCTCTCCACAGCTGCGAGTGCTCCATCTCAGCAAAGGCTTGAAGCTCACCTCCCAGTTCCTCTCCTGCTTTTTCCCCCCTTTGAAAACCGCAAAAGTCCGGCTCAGAGGAGTGTGTGCCTCTTCCCTTTGAACAGATTATGAGCAACTTAAAGTGTGACAACATCTTAAAGCTTTCACCACATGCTGCCAATGATTTCCCCACCACGAAAGGCCTTCCTCTCAGTGCCTCTGCCTCACTGATAAGGATCACAGGCTCAGGGGAGATAAAAGACGTACTTGGAGGAGGGAGAGAGGTGTGGGGGAGTCCAGGCCTGGATAATGGCTGTACATTTAGCCAACACATGCTCTTCACCCCACCTATTCTCCTCTTTTGCTTTCTGCTGAACTTGCATAAAAAAGGTGGGGGGAGAAAAGGCCCATAACAATTTAGAGCAGAATGGCTTCTTATGTCACCACATCTTCATCAAAGAGTGAAAGAGAAAGAAAGACTCAGAGAAGGATAAGGATTACCCAGGAGAACAGCTGTAAACGATCACTTTGAAGACAGTTTCTCTAGCTTCTCCAGCCGGGTCCCCCACTCCCCCACCCATTGGCTATTGAGTTTGGGGGATGTCAATCATAAAGATGTATGAAATAAAGTGCCTGGGGGTGCTGGGTCCAGGAGAATTTGCAGGATGCTGCTAAGAGACCAGCTAAGCTACTGGCTGGGCCATGTTGATGATTTACATGCTACATGGCTTCCTTGACCTTTCTGCCATGGGCTCAGTAGCAGTACAGAGTCCAAGCCAGGCCGTCTCCTAGATACCAGCCTGTTCGCAGTAGGAACAGGACAGGCAGTCTAAGCAAGGAGATGATTCCAAAACTAGGGTTTGGACAGAGTTGATTTGGTTCTGTGACAGTATTTCAGAAGAAAGAAAATTGAGGGCCATATGACATATTCCTAGAAAGTGCAGTCCAATTTATGCCACTGCCCCACACACCACTAGGACAGCAATGGCCTGGTGGTTAGGGAGTTTGCCCTGGATTGGAAGATTGTGGGTTTGATTCCCTCACCAGTAGGTTGCCCTGAGGTATCCTTGAACAAGGTACCATCCCCATCACTGCTCCCTGGGCGCTTTCAACAGCTGCCCCCTCCTGCATGTATGTACATGGGTGAAACACGGAGGTTGAATTTCGTTGTGCTGTGCTGTGCTGCATTTCACAGTGACAAGGGTAGTCACTTACTCTTAAACATTTTCCTTCTTTGTACATTTTTTGAAATTCCTGGAATTAGTTGCCAACTATTTTACCTGAATAACCACCAGGAAACAGTTAGAAAAGTCCCACAGTAATGTGGAGGGTACATGGATACTACCAAACTACCAAAGCAATTTCCTTTACATTGCATTGATAAAGAATGATATGAATGAACTGTGGCAGCACTGCACTGATTTTTGAGGGTCTAGTTTATAAAGGCAGTCATTCATAAAAAGATACCATATTAATTAAAGCGAAAACTTCTGTTTAATAATCCATAAGGAAATTGGGTCTCCATTAATGCTTACTATTAGCATTTGTCTTTCGTGTACTGGAGATTACAGTGTGAACTAATGAAGCCAAAAAAAGAGCTGCCATGCCATCCCCACAGTCCCTGGGGCAAGCTCAAGTCAACTTGAAGAGCAGCTTAATCACCTCCCCTTCTTTACAAAATTAGCATAGTAATGAGCTTTAAATTGAGGTACTTTGTTTTTTAATTAAACTCCCAGCAGGTAAAAGTAAAACACATTAGAGACAAAAATGTGCACCATCACTAATCGCCCAGTGGTGCCATCTTCGTCACAACAATCTCCGGGCTTTCTGTTATGCGTTCTCTCTTGAGAAACAACAAGTAAAGTTCTCAGCTTAGCTGGCACTTCTCATTCCACACTCCATCACCCTCAGTGTGTCAGAGAAATATCCAACCCATTACACATCCACAGTTCCTTCAGATTGTTGAGATGATGGCAATGTCCTTCACAACCGCAAATTGTGATCTAAGCTTCCATGAGTCATCGTCTCTTGTGGAGAACATTCTCCAACCATCCCTTTCACCATGACAGAATCAGTACAGGGTCTTTGTCTCTACAGGTCTGATTATTCTATGAAACCATTGTCTTCCGACTTTAAGGATCATGTGAGGTATTAATACTAGCAGCTGCATTGCTACAGGGACACTTAGTCATATTTGTTTGACACCTAGCAATTTATTACTGAACAACATTTTATGCCATGGGTATTGTCTAGCTTTGAATAATAATATCTTTTATTGAATATCACAGTACATTTTCTACATTAGTAATGTCAAAAAGACAAGTTACACAATTATAATGTTTTGCTTATGGAATGATTAAAGTGACAGCTGCATTTTCATCTTAAAATACCACACAGAAAAGTGCAGTGTCAATCATTGCCATTATGACGTCACATGTTTTGCAATCAGTGTCAAGACAGCAATATGGGACACACATTATATATAATATGTAAAGACTGTATTATCACATTTCTCCCATTTTGGGAAAAATGCAATAGTTTTTAATTGTTATCTAGCAATTATGTAAGTTATGTAAGTTAAATTGGCTTAAAAAAAGTAAAAACAAAGAAAAAAAAACCCCATCTTGGTTTCATCTGCTAGCACAGAATGCACAGAAATAGCCCAGAGCGGTGCTGTGCATTCTGCTCTGCTGAACTGATAGAATCCACAATACTTCATAAACAAGGATGAGATATAGTTGATTATCATAGTCCAAACATGCCTTTGCACCTACTTCAACACCTTTTTTTCCAAGCGACAGAGCCAAGTGCAACAGTTACAGGCATGGAGAGCACAAATCAAACTGTCCTGAGGCAGTTAAGCCAGAGCTCTTCTGCAAAGACATGCAAAATGTCCTTTGCGTTTAACTCTGATAAGTGATGTAAAACAGAGACAGCTGTACATGAGTTAGAGGTGGACTACCAACATCATTCGCAAACACATCCTCCAAAATCATACAAGCAAAGTTAAATCCCATAAACACTGATACTGAAGGACAAGAGCTGAAAGGGCAGCACTGAAGTATGAAAAGAGCAGTAGGGAGGCCAGTGCTGGAGGTTGAGCACACAGCTGAGCAGGCAGATCAGACAGACAGGTACACACAATGTGTTTGATCAGCTGGACTACACCAGCAATTCCTCTCAATGCTGCATGGTAGTTCCTATGTACCAAGCGACAGTGATGCCAATCACTCTAGATGAAAGAGAGAGGGAAGGGGAAGAGAGAGAGAGAGAGAGAGAGAGAGAGAGAGAGAGAGAGAGAGAGAGAGAGAGAGAGAGAGAGAGAGACTAATGAGAGATTTGTGAGATAAGATAATGACATGCAAAATCAGAAACAAGTTTTTTTACTGATTTTTTTTTTCAAGCTTTTACATAATTTATAGTACTGTGTTATAAAATTCTTAATTCTTAATTTTTAAATTCTTAGTCTTTTGTGGAAACTGTTTATAGCTATTTATCTCATCAGTAAATAGCTTTCTGTCAGAAAAAAATACACGTTATTATTAAAATAAATGGCAACAAACAAGAAAGCTTCCAGAACATTATTTCTAAAACCTGTTCTTAATTTGTAAGCTAGTAAGAAGTTTAGTTAAGGCTCTATGCATCAAGCAACTGGATGGATTTTTAACATTCCATTAGCAGAAGACCTGATTAATTTAAAGTATTAATGGAGCCCAATTAATTTGATGCTTACTACTTCATAAGTTGTATTGCCCGGTCTAAGCTCTGGAAATGGGCAAACAGACTGACATACACAAAAAAAACTATGTTTACTGTCTTCATGTCATTTTTTATTTTCTCTAATATCAATATTTTCTAAAAGTTTTGGTTAACTTCCCATATAAATAGCTTTAACACATAGTGTTTAATTTAATAAAGAGTTTTTCACTTTATTAATACATTGAAAAAAGATCATCACATCTTCTACAGGGAAAAAAAAAATATTGCAATCTTCTAAAACATACCATTACTATTTAACGAGATCATGTAACAAATAAACATTCAAGCACAATTAACACCTACATTGTTCTGAAGGGTAGTGATCAAATTTTAGGTAGATTATTTAAAAAATAATTTTCTGCCGCTTGTCCCAAGCGGGGTTGCGGGGGGGTGCTGGAGTCCATCCCAGCTCACACAGGGCAAAGGACATATTTAAAAAATCAAATACTATAAATAGAAATATAAAGTACAAAATAGTATAGAAAATGATTACATATAATAATACATTTAATGATTTGTTAAATAAAAAACTAAATATATTTTTAGTGATGTCTAAATTGTAAGAAAAAAGTTTATTTAAAAATAAAAGTTTAATCTAAAACATTTTGTTATATATTTAATTAAAATGAGTAATATAATTTTTAACTAGAACATCTTACATGATTATGCATGTTTTCTGTGTCAAAAAATACCTTCGTGCTGTACATGACATGCAACACAAGACACAAGAGTCCAAACTCAGAACTTCCTCCATTTCTTTTGCTTCAGTATCTAACATTTGCTTCTGCCTTGGCAGCTCCTGCATCGCTGCCATATATAAATCACTCAATCACTGACACATTTATTAACAGTGGAGCAGGCTGGTGTATAAATGAGGCAGAAGAGCATGAGTTATGGGAGGCTATGTGCGGCCTGCTCTGCTTCATATCAACCTTCTCCAGCCTTGAAACCCAAACCCTGCACTAATGCCCATCTTCTCTGCCACCCTACAGGAGAAGAGACATCTTTACAACATGTGCGCTGCAAATTAGAGAGCATTTGGGTCACGCACTGATGGAGAGAGAGAGAGAGAGAGAGAGAGAGAGAGAAAGTGAAAGAGAAAGAGAAAGGCAGAGAGAGAAAGGCAGAGAGAGAGAAAGGCAGAGAGAGAGAGAGAGAGAGAGAGAGAGAGAGAGAGGGAGAGAGAGAAAACATTGCAAAATACCTTGTAGGGTTGTAGGGTTCATTCACTGAGGGGGAAAACAGAAATGGTACACACACAAACATTGAAAAACATGAACTAAATAAAGAAACAGAAAATGTAGAGAAACTCACCATAAAGTAAAAATGCACCGTACATGTAAAACTCACAAATAGCTAAAAGCACACATAAATCGTACCTATTTTATAATGGTAATAAATCTACAGCTTGATTTTCCGAGCCAATCTAAATGAGGCCTAACAGGCTTTTTGCCCATGGCTATCAACGAGGTTCAAGCAGACATTTTTTCCTGACTCAGACATTTTAAAACAGCCAGAGATGCTTATAATGATTCCATTAAGATTTAAGATATATCAATTATTACAGATATTTAAGGTAATCCTTAAGCCTTATATATATACATATACCAGGTAAATGACATCACATGGAAGTGGCAGCAGAGGAATTGGCTTGTATGGTGTTTATAAGCTACAGAACTGTTAAGCACACTAAGCAAGATATATATATATATATAAAAACATTGCCTACATTTTTGAAATTCTTTGAGTTAATAGTCATGTGGTTGATACAAAGAAAAGTTGAAATTACAAAAAAAGGTTTCTAGCACTGAAGCTGTTAAAAGCAACATTTGGAGCAAGGCACTTTATAATTACTATTGACCCCTGGGGGGCCTTCATCTAAGAAATAAAACAAAGAGTTATATGAGGTGTTCTTCAGCCAGGGCTCTGCAAATATGCAAAGGCAAGATCCGGTGAAGAACATCACGGGTTTGTTCCTTTTCAGCAGGGCCTAATCTGTGGACCTACACAATAATAAGATGGCTTTGGGGCCACTTGTGACCCAGCTGTTCACTAATGAAAAATTCCTAAGCTCCATACAGGGTCCGGAGTAGCCCCTCTCCACCAACAACTATGCCCTGTCCATCTTGAGAAGTTTACCCTGGATGAATAGATAGTGGATTACAGAGCAAGGAGAAGCTGGAGAAAAGCTTCTGTGTGTTTGTGTATGTGTACCCTTTCTTCCCTGCCTTTAGTGATATTTGAAAGAGGAGGATTGTTTACCAAAGTTTTAATTAGCAGGGATGGCTCTGTCATTATTAGGATTCTAGCTTTCTAAGGTGGGAGACCTGTTTTTAAGCATAAAAAATCAAGTGTGTCTGAAAAGAAGCATGATGAAAAGATGAAGCTGTATGTTTGCTCTGCCACTTACTAATCTCACTCTAGAGACTGCCTCATGTTTTCTGAAGGGCAAAATGTCTTCACACCTGTCAGGTTGACCTGGTGATATAAGTTTTTTCAATATTGTTGAAATATTCATAAGTTTTTGGAGTATTGCAAAATCCATCCATTACCTACATCTAGTTACCCTTCCTTAACATATTCCAGGGCTCTAGAAAGTCAGAGTCCATGATTTTTTGCTTCATAAAGGGAAGATTCTTCACAATCATGCATTGTATTCATAGGCATAGTTCTTTGGGGAACTTGAATGGTTCTTAAATGGCATCACTCATCAAGGCAAAAAAAAAAAGAATCACTAGAGATAGAACAGAGAAGAAAATACTGGACTGGGTATAATGAAGAAAAAAAAAAGACAAGTCTGATCAAATACTATAACAAATGTAGCCTGAGCTACAGCACACTTACACTGTAGTTAGCTTTGCATTTCTTCCCGTGAGGTTGTAGAATGTTTAAGCATTACGGCAAACTTTTAGATTATCAAGTGAAGTACTTAAAATTGATTTAGTGATTTAAGGATTTCTGTTAGCCAACACAGCTGGCTTTTTTAAGTCTCCATTCCTGTTATCGCCACCTTTCTTAAGTCAGTTAGTAGTAACTCCTTCATACAGCCAAGTCAAGTCAAGTCAATTTTATTTATATAGCACTTTTTACTTTTGTTGTTGTCACAAAGCATCTTTACAGAATCTGGGTCCAAGCCCCAAATGAGTAAACTGAGAGCAACAGAGGCAAAACTCCCTAATACTGGAGGAAAAAACCTTGGGAGGAACAAAGACTCAAAAGGGGAACCCATCCTCCTCTGGTTGAAACTGGAGAATTAAGAGAGGAAAGGAAGAGAAATAACATATTATAAGTTGATAGATTAAGTAATGAGTTCCTATTAGAACTATTAGAAAACTATTAGAAAGCCAGCACCTTGCAATGTAATTGAGCATGGGGTTTCATAACTGGAGATAAGCTTGGAAGGATACTTGGGAGCGAGGCAGTTAAAGCTTTGTAAGTCACTAGAAAAATTTTATAGTTGATGTGGAATTTCACAAGAAGTCAATGAAGTCTAGATAATATTGGACTAATGTGATCAAATTTTCTAGATCTAGTGAGGACTCTAGCTGCTGTATTCTGTAATAATGGAAGTTTAGAAGGTTTTTATTAGAACGTCCTGAAAGCAAAGCATTACAATAATCTTGTCTTTAGGTGATAAATACATGTATTAACATTTTTACATGCAGTGATAGTGTACTTCTATGTTTAGCAATGTTTCTAAGATGGTGAAAAGCTAATTTAGTAATATTTCCAATATGTAGACAGATGTGTAGATAGAGATAGATCCAAGTCAATTGTGATGCCCAGGCTTTTGACAGTGGGTATAGGATTAACTGTAAAATGAGGAAAATCTAGCATTAAACCTGACAGCTTGTCTCTCAGCAATTTTATGACCTAGGAAAAGAACCTCTGTCTTTTCAGAATTTAACATAAGAAAATTGAGTGACATTCACTCTTATACAATCCTAAATTTTTTTAAATTTGAGTTTATTATCTGGTTTGGCTGAAATATATGATTGTGTGTCATCAGTATACCAGTGGAAGCTGATCCCATGTTTCTGAATAACTAAACCTCAAGGTAAGCCATAACAGAAGCTAGACATGCTAGATGACTATTTAAAAAAACAATAAAGGGAGAGAGAATATTTGACTATAAAAGTCAGCTTGCACTTTATCCCTACCTCTCTGCTCTGTAATAGCAACCCTCTTTAGCAAGGTATATTTCAGCTGACTTGACAAGCAAATTCCAAACTGGTGGACCCCCTTCCTTTGCTGTCTTGTCGCTGTCTGGCTAAGAAGTGGCGAATGCCCATTTAATAGACCTGTTTAAAGTCGGTAGCTAGCTGTGAAACGGCAGGCTCAGCAGAGTTATAAAGTCAACAGCCACTCTCTTGACCCCGTGAAGAGCTGCTGAAGAGGCCCATGTCAGCTCCTGGGGCAGGAGAGAGAAAGAGAAAGGGAAAGAAAATAGAGAAAGAGGGAGAGAGAGAGGGAGAGAGACAGAGAGAGAGAGAGAGAGAGAGAGAGAGAGAGAGAGAGAGTGAAGAGTTTGGGGAACAAGGCAATAGACCTCTTAAGACTCACAGACTAAATCTTAAAATAACTCAGGTTATTACTCTGGTAGTATTAAAAATATTTAAATGTGCATTATAATTTTAGATTAGAAGTGGAGTTACATCAAGATCTGTAACTTTTAGCCAAAATTAATTAGATGTAAACAAGTCTTTCAGAGTGGTTTGATGTGAAATGGTGCATTGGAGACCTACTGACATATTTTTACAGAAGCTATTATTTTGGATTGTTCTGGTATACGCTGGGCAAGCTGGACAAAAAAGTTTATTTTATTGTCTTGCATTATTTAGCATTTTTTTGCCCTGAATGTTTTTTTAATACCAATATAGAAACTGAAAAAATGTTTCTATGTGATTATTTCATGCAATGCAATACATGAGTTATATTGCAGTTATATTTCAGAGCTTCAGATGACCTCTTCCAATATCTGGCCCACTGATAGCAGCATTTTAAACACAAACTGATCTGAATAACCCGGCTTAGCAAAATCCCACACCTTGCAGTAGAATTCCACAGGAAATACACAAGTTAAGCATTTTACATCATTCAATACTCTAGAACAGACTCAACAGACTAAGCTAAAAACAAGAGTATAACCTGAGTAATGATCTTAGAAAGCATGGTTAAAGGTTGCTTTGTGCAGAACCTTGTTGCCATGGTAGCACCTGCAAGCTGGCATTAGCACTATTGGTGATGAATGTGCTAAAGTAGTGACTCTGCCCCACAGTGAGGGCAGAGCACACGTTGTCCTTCAACGGATATGCCAGATCTAGCAGCCACATATTAGAATGCTGGTGCCTGGGAGACTAGAATGCAATAGATGGGGATGCAGGCTAATAGCAGCTGCTCCAGGGGTGCTGCCCAGAGTTCATTAAGGCCTTTGCTGAATCTACCTATTACACCTTCGTGGTTCTTGGTTTGAAGTTAAGGTTCTAGGAAAATATGATGAAAGGGTTGATTGAAAAAAAAAAGATATATATATATATATATATATATATATATTTTTTTTTTGTTTGTTTTTTTTGTTTTTTTTGTTTTTTTGTTTTTTGTTTTTTTTTTTTTTTGTAGCATTTCTCAATAGCTTCCCAAGAGGAAAACATGAGGGGATAAAGGTATATATATATATATACACCTTTATCCCCTCATGTTTTCCTCTTGGGAAGCTATTGAGGAATGCTACAAAAGAATAGGGGAAGTCTGGGAGAGAAAATGAAAAACAAACAAGTCTTTTTTGTTCACAAGATGTTCTATGATTGAAAGGCTGGGGATTACCAGCCAGATTAGCATACAGCAACTATATTTGAATTTGTGATCAGGAGCTCCCATCAAAGAGCTCAATCTCAGATTAAGAGGTGGTGTGCTGCAAAAGTGTCTTTTATTGTGCGAGGGAGTTACACTAGCCAAACAAAGACGTCTGCAGTATGAGTGCCTGGTGCAAAATGTGTGCGTGTCACCATGGCAACAATGGAAAAGAAATGGGAGGCTAGGGAGACCTGGGAGAGTAGAGCAATGCTGGAATGCGCAAGACAGGGACTCTCTTTTATACACACAGACATATATACACACACACACACACACACACACACACACTGTCCTGTTTTGATCATGGACCACCTATACACAGCCATTACTGCCAAAATTGCATGCTCACCAAAAAAAAAATGAATTCCCCTTCACCTCTGTTTCCATGCTTAAGCGGCAGGTGCTAGCTATTCAAAAAAGGGTTTAAGTGACCGATGCATGATTCATCAAGGGGAGGGAGTGTCTCTCCCTTGTTCAAAAGCTGGACTGCTTGGTCAGGCTCCAGGAGTGTAGGGGAGCTGGCCAGATTTGAAAGCCCATCTTCAGGCTCCAGAGAACAGGGTCAGATGTGGAGATGGCCCTCAGCTCCTCTGGTATGTGAGAGAGGGAGAAAGTAGGAGATGTGCAGCAGTGGATGGTCCACAATGGATAAAAGCCCTCATAAAAAGTTATAGCCATTCTCCAGTACATAAAGAACTTATTTGAAAACAAGAAAATAAATGCCTCTATTAAATAATATTAAATCATTTACTATAATATATAATTACTTACTTTTTTAAAAACAGGTAAACTGCTATTTGTTGCAAATTACCATTTTTTGTTAATAGGCAGAAAATATACATTTAAATGGTATTTATTCACCATACTCTTTACTTTGTTCTTTCTAACTGCAGTGGGGGCCTAGTAGTTAGGGATTTGGGCCCAGGATCAGAAGATTGTGGGTTCGAATCCCAGACCAGTAGGTTGTCTTGAGGTACCCTTGAGCAAGGTTTCAATAGCTGTCCCCTGCTGCACGTGTCTGTGTGTGGGTTAAATGCAGAGGTGTAATTTCGTTTTGGTTCACTGTGTTCATTGTGCTCACAATGACAAGTATGTTCACTTTCACTTTAACAAATTGTACTATAGGCAGGCTATAGTAAAGGTCTTTTAATTTCTTTTTATTTCTTTTCATTTTAATTTATATTTTAATTAACTGGAACCCCACAGTACAGTCAGGTTGAGCCAACAAAATATTATAAACACCTTGCAGATTTCAAGGTTCAGTCAACAAAACGATCAAAAAAGATATCACTATGTTCTGTTGGTTTTGAAACAAAGCAGAACAATACCTTTTCACCTAGTAATGAACTTTTGTTTTGAAAAGAGACATGCAACGAGATTTGTCAAATGGTTGGCAGAAGAAGGGCAGTACAAAAGCCCCTGCTGGCATGAGCTAGTTTGGGAGAAGAGTGGGGCATAGGGCTATCACACATCTCATGGGATGGGGCACGTGCCAAACCAACAGACCGCCCCTTCAATCAGCTCTAAACCAGCAGATCTCTACTTCAGCCCACAAAAAACATCTATTCCAAACACCCATCCCACACACAGGCACAGACACAAACACAAACACAATCACAAACACACACACACAAACACACTATTTGCCTGATAAATCCTAATTCAAATAAACTACACTATAATTAAGCTCATCTCAGTGTTCATTACAGCACCGCAAAAGGCAGTGAAACAATGTTTTGGGTTGTTTTTTACAGATAAAATGTATATATATATATATATATATATATATATATATATATATATATATATATATATATGTGTGTGTGTGTGTCTGTGCGTGTGTGTGTGTATGTGTGTATATATATATATTTACAATATTTCTTCCAGTTAGGGATGAGGTTTACAAATTTGCGAGAGTTTTACAAAGGCAAAAATAATTCTGTAGTGAAAATGACCATTTCCACGTTTAGAAATAAAATCATTATTCAACCGATGAACCTAGCTAATGTGCAGCTTGGGCACTGCAGTATCAAAATACTTACTTCAGAATACTTGCTTCTTCATTTGAGCAGTAGAACTCAGAATTAAACATGTAGTGATGTCTAGACACTGCACCATAAAGCACAAAGCAAGAGACAAAAACTGAGCCAAAAAGATGAACAATAAATTAATTGTCTGAGCATTCACCTGCTTGCCTAAACATGTGAAATTAATGTGATATGTTTTTCTTTTTTGTCTTCCATAGCTGTGGGGATTTTCCCCTCATATACACACCATCTAATGTTACTCAAGTGTTATCAAGGCATACCTTCCCTCAGTGTCCAAATACAGTTTGCAATTTGCCTCAAGTTATCTGCTTGTGGAACCTAGTTTAGCATTTCAAAAACCTCAAAATATTATAGTTGGATAAAGCAGTGTTTGTCTCCACAGCAGTACATGTGCATTGTATATTTTTAGTTGCATGTATCCTGCATAGCATCATGACCTGACCCCTCCCTGTGTATGTCATCCACATGTTAATTTCTGTTTCACAGCTGAGCATTGTGGATTGTGCGATGTCCCACCAGCTGGCCCAAGCACATTGCTCATGTAAGCCCAAAGAATGGCAGTCACTCTTTGCGTGTGTGTATGTGTGTTGGTGTTTGCACTGGTATTGATCAGAAATGCTGCCTCTCCTTTGACCAAGGGAGTCTGTGTGTGTTTTCATTATGTGACTGGACACCCTTTGGGTGAGGGAGTGTGTGTGCATTCATGGGGCGATTTTACACACTCCGGCTGTGTATTGTCTTTCAGAAGCAGGCTTTCTCTACATGCACAACCGGTGGAAAAGCAGCTGCTTGTATAATACATAGGCAGCACTTCGGGCTACACAGTGAGTGATGATGAGGGGTATTAAGAGGACAAGGCAGGCACAAACACACCCACACAATTGCAAACACACCATACACACTCAAACACACCACAAACATTTATTTTTAAAAGCTTATATAAACCACATTTAATTTTAATAGGAGCATTACAAAGCTCCAAAAATATAAAAAAAGTAACAATTCGTGATCCCATATATTTATATATTTAAAGATTGTTAAATTTAAATTTATGAAGTTGTTATTTACATAATAAATTCAAAAAAAATAATTCCATTTAATTTGCAATTTTATCAACAGGTTTGGGTCTGTACATTTTACTTGTTATGAAGTCATCTAACAACAAAATTCACAAAATGTTCATTTTAAAAGCATAATAAAATATCCCCTCTTCTCACAAAGAGGTATTAATTTGCTATTGGATCCAAAATAATTAAATCCATATTGCATTATAAATAAATCAATATATTATTATTTATTATTAATTTATATAAATAATATATTTTATGTAAATAAATATTCTTTATAGAATCAAGAGATTGTTGTAATATAACACACTGTATAAAGGTTTTCTGTTCTCTTATTGTATTATTGTACTATCATTTTAAACAGAGGTTATTCAATTATTCACCTTATAACTGGTATAACTGATAACAGCAGGGAACACTCACATAATTTGCTAAAGGCATCATTTTTGGTCCGGTTGAATTGCTCTTCTCTAAGATGGAAAATTTGCTTTAATTGGTTTTAAAAATATACATTTTTTTAAAAGCTCTATATAGCACCAACAATGGATCCATTATTTTTTGAGTACCTTTTCTGGCTCTCTCTAAAATGAAACCAGTGGTAAGTGTTTTTTAAGAACTGACACAAACCACAATGTGTGCAGAAATCCAAATTATAACACATTCTGTTGTAACTTATAATGTTACTAATAAAATATTTTCATATTGCATACCCAAACCGCAGAGCATCATAAGACAGACAAATAGAACATACTGACTTCACTAGGTAAATTTGATTAACATCAATTTGATTAACATGAAAGATAATTGTAAAAATTTTTATGAATTCTGGTAAATTCTTGTAAAACCTTCAGATTAGTGTTTCTTTAATCTTTAAATGGGGTTCATGTTTTACACACAGACATCTAATTAACAAAACATCCATTCTACAAAGATTCTACAGCCAACCTAAAAAGTTTCTGTTATGCCATCATTCCCATTAACCCTTTCTGGCACCTTTATTTTTAACAATGTATGCTGTATGTAGGTTTCCAAGTAGTTTCTTCTCTAAAAGGCCAAGCTCCAGCAGAATGACTCACAGGAACCTGCTGTGTGCAAGAGATTGCTAACACATCCCACCAGCCTGAGGCCGATCGCCCAAACAAGGTCCCACCATTAGACCACCAGGGCCCTTCAGGATCTAGCATGTCCCCTGGGCTGTCACCATCCCCACCAGTCTAATGACAATGCCTCAGGGTCCCCATCCAAAAGCCCTCGCTCTTCCCCAGGTGCCTGTCAGCAGGAGCCCCTGACAGCAGTGACACCCACCCCATGAAAGCACTCCCCCTGTTCACTGTCTCTCCGGCCCTGGGGCCACCCTTTGATATGATCTGCCTCCATGCCATTGTGTGAAGGTGCAAGTTGAAAAAGGCCATTATTTCAACTCAATTTAGTGTGAGTAAACTTTGAATAATGAGGCTATGCCTTGCACACAGTTTTCTCTCTCTCCCTTTCTCCCTCTCTCCCTCTCTCTCTCTCTCTCTCTCTCTCTCTCTCTCTCTCTCTCATACACACACACACACACACACACACACACACACACACACACACACACACACACACACAAACACTTTCTTACCACGGGCTATAATCTATGCTGGCGACAAATCACCACTTGTCTGTAGTCTCTATCACCCTCTCTGTAGTCCAGCTTTCTAATTCAATTTAAGGCACAATGTGGAAGACAAGAGACATGTGCTGCTAAATTAACCTTTATTGAAATGAGACGCCTAAATGAAGATGCACCATGTGGTGCGAAATATATAAATTCAGCCCAAAGCTATTCAAATTTCTGGGTCATTGGGTTGTAAAAAAAACAGCAAATCAAACAAATCACACAGAGAAAGAATGTCATCAGTGATAAACACATGAACACTCTGGTGTCTTTTGTGTGTGATGGACAAAAGCATCAGAGCTAATTTTCAGACAGTTGAGACTAGGGCTGAGAGGAGTGTGTCGGATACAGAATTCAGGAACGACTCATCAAGTGAAAGAAAGAAAGAATTATTAAATAAATGAAATGGGACATATTATACTAATAATGCAACAGTCTTGAACTTACAAAAACAAGCTGTTCTCTTAAAGCATTTTAAAAGGAATTCTTTAAAAAGGAACAAAAAAGCTGCATAGTTATGCTCACTTATCTTCCGAACAGCAAAAGGCTCCCATTTAGAGTGACTTAAAGAGCCTTTGTTTGCAAAAGGCAACAGTAGTATGTCTTAATTATGGTGAATTAGCAGCTGGCTTTAAGTGGAGGTCGTTTGCACTGTATATCTATGATGTGCGTAATACAATTATAGCCTGTGTGCTTTATCTTGGGCCAAAAAAGGCTGACACAGAGCTAGAAACTAATGCGATAAAAGCTGCCACTATCAGGTTGGCATTCAAGGATTTTAAAGCTAACTGTTTATGACAAGCTAATAACGCAGCATGCAAAAGTCAGGGCTGTAAATTGGTTAGTTAGGAGCATGATGGATGAGGGGCAGACTAACCTTATTTCCAATAGTGCCTCTTGATTTCCAGACCTGCAGATAATGAATTTGATTTAGTCTATCCCTCATGTAATTAAGAAGGAAAAAAATCTGACCCCAATTGTACAAAATCCCCATCCCCATTTTATACACACACACACACACACACACACACACACACACACACACACACACACACACACACACACACAAACACTAATAAAAACAAATCAAGGCACATCATACATGAACTTGCATGTCTAGGTACAAATGTTTCAGAATACATTTCAGCTTTCAGATTTTTGCTTGACTGCACTGATTATTTAGTTCAAACATTAAAGAAGGTACTTTTTAGTGCCTTGTTTCTCATGTAAGGTAAAAGTCAGTCCTTCACATTAATACAGAGAATCTGTTCCTGAAACAGTGTTTGTAGAGCTGCAGAACACTTATTCAGATCTGAGGCATTCACTGATTTGGACATTGTGTATCCCAGTATTTCATTCTGTTAATTCCAATAATATAAAAAACAAAAATATTTTAAAAAAAAGTAAAAAAGTAGGAATACTTAGGAATACTAAGTAGTATAATAGTAGGTAGTAGGAATACTACTTAAAAAGTAGGAATTTTAACTAAATTGAACTCATTGTTTTCAGGAATGCAAAATTTATGTGTGCACTGTTAAAGCCAAATTAATAAAATGCTAAATGCTCAGTGTTTTTGGTCCATTTAGGTAAATTGAGTTTGAAATAATTTTTTTTTTATTTTTGTAGAAAGTTTTAAATACTTAATGTCTATTCATTTTAGTGCATGTCTGTTTATTTATGAAATTGACTACCCTTGTCATTGTGAAATGCAGCACAGCACAACACAATGAAATTCAACCTTTGCGTATCACCCATACACACACTTGCAGCAGGAAAGTGAAAGTGACAGGGACGGTACCTTGCTCAAGGGTACCTCAGAGCAACCTACTGGTGAGGGAATTGAACCCACAATGATCCAATCTGAAATGTTTCTAAATCTACTTTTGCTCAGGTTACATATTGATTGTATATGTTATCTATGTGAGTATGGGGTGGGGTGATACCGACAAATGCTAAGCAGGATGATCTCCCACATGAACACCAACACAAATCTTTACACACCTATTGTTAACACTAAGGAAGGTGCCGTATGCTTCCATCACTTTTCATGAGTGATAAACTCAAATTCATAACCTATAAGTCTTCCATTTCAGAACACTCAGCTGAGTCAACCTGTCAAAGTCAGGTAAATCAGCCTAGCACTAATTTACCAGGCATGCGAAAGACTAGCAGGACGAGGGGGGTAAGGCTCAAGAAAAACAGAGACAACAAATGATGGGTTTTAATCAGTCCAGGAACTGCCCCTCCCAAACCGGCAGACCTGGTGTTTTTACAAGTTTGCTTTTCTTTTCCCAGTATTATTCATCCGTAGTCAGATTTGATTTAGTTGGTTTCAAGGTGAGCATCACAAAACCGTGGTTTGAGATTACAACAACTAGACTCTTCAAACAACTAGACTTTACTGAAGGCTCTGAAGAGGAACACTTAAGGAACCTCTTCTAACATCACTCATTCTCTCATTGATGGCCCACTGATGGAGTCCAGGGAAAACAAACCCTAACCCAGTGGTGCTTATGTTATGTAAAAACACTGCAACATTGCAGATCAATTTACCTGGAATACACACTTCAGTTTATCTCTCCACTGGTAATTATCTAAATTGCCGACGTATCATTATAGTATCATGTTGTGAAGTGTGTGTTTGTATTATTGTGTGTGTGTGTGTGTGTGTGTGTGTGTGTTCCACTTCTTAATAGAGCCCAAAGGGAGGAAGCTGCTGGGGTGATTAGCCCTCAGTAGACTGTATCAGAATGCCTTTGTAACCAATATAAAAACGTTAGATGTAGTATTGTATGTATCATTTATGCAGGGCACACAAAAAGAGCTGGACTATCTAGAGACATGGAATAATGACCATTTCACAGCCCTACAAATTGATTAATTACAACATATTTTGAGAAAAAAAAGTCCACAATCTTTCTATAAATGCTTATTAAATGAAAGAAGAATCATGAAGAGAGATATAGGCTTTCCATATGAACTCAGGTAAAATGTTTAAATAAACCATTTAATCATGACCCTACATAAATTTCATAAACTTATATGGAAGGCATTAAATTTATTTTTAAATACATGTTTTCCTTTTGGTTTATTCACCTTTATTTGAAATTGTAATCATTTCTTTTTGAAAAAAAAAAGAAATAAATATTTTGGAAAAATTGGTTTGAAGAAAATAAAAATTATTTAATTATAGAAATAGGCTGGGTAAGAATCATTACATTGCAGCATTTAGCTGAGACACTAATCCAGAGCAATTTACATTTCTTAACTACAGGGACTGTCCACAGAGCAACTTGGGGTTAAGGGTCTTGCTCAGGAACCCAATGGTGGTAGTGCTGGAGGAGGGATTTGAACCTGGAACCTCTCGGTCCCAGGCAAGTATCCTAACACTATCCAACCACTCTACTCTTTGGAATCACTGTCCTAAAATAATGGTAAACCATAAAAAATTTTGATCTGTTTGAAATTTCTTCTTCTGTGTTGTGTTTCAGTCCTGGCTCCTCAGTGGTGGAACAAACTTCCCCTGATGGCCAGAACTGCTGAATCCCATGACTGGGTTAAGTTAAATTAATGTAGTGTAAATAGGTGGATGTATGAAAATATGTCAGTTCATAGAATATCACAACAAATACTGAAAATATTTTTCCCTGTGTGAAAAACTGTCACTGTGAATAAAAAAGTATGTTTGGACATTTACACATTAGATCAGTTTTATTAAAAGAAAAATCAATTTAAAAATTTAATCTCAACAGAAAGTAAATGAGACCATAGCAAAACCAGTTACACTATATAAATATGATAACCACATATATGCCCCTTACATAACACTAGTTGTACAGAGTTTTAAAATGTAACAATGTTAAAGTGTAATCCAGTTGACTGCATTTAACCACCATCCGGCTCTGCTTTTTAGGAGTCTGGATATGGGAGTGAAATTATTGCAGTGCTTGAAGCCAGCTAGTCGAAATGGTTCTATATATCATACAGAGAGATAAAGGCTTCAAGGCAGCCTAGCTCTTAAAAACAAAACCACCGTGTGTTGGCATTCAGCAGCATTCCCACTGAGAGGTTGTTTTCTCTGTTTTCTCCCTTTGCCTTGCATAACCCTGTGCCCAAATGGCTCAAATGGGGAAATATGATCAACAAGCAAGCACTGACTATTAGAGCTCAATCACAATAACAGAGAGCAACTTGTCGTTAATCAGTACAATTACATTTTAATAGGTTAAAGTTTTTCATCCTAGAACCCATACTTGGATCCCACACATTCAAGCAAAGAGCCATTAAGGAACCTTTATTTCCTTAAGAGAGTAATAACAGCCAATCTTGAGAAACATCAATGAGACACATTGGGATGGCACTGGGGTGTCGCTAACATAATCAAGAGGACAAATGTATAGGGAGATGGGGCCCATGTCTGCCCAGAGGTGGATGTACAATAAAACCATCATCTGGTAGACAGAAAGACAGCTAGATTAGAGATGGAGACAGGCAGACGGACAGAGATCAAGCTGTATTCCCCATGTCCATCATCTGGCTACACTTCTCTCAGGTCAGTGAAGCTAATTTAATTCTGCTGGTTCAAAAGGCAAGTGCCACTCAGATGAAGTGACACAGAAGAAGGAGGGGTATGGAAGAAGTGTGGGGGGTGTGGAAGTGGTGAAAGGGAGGCGCTGAATAATTATGAATCAAAGGAGCTTAAGCGATCTAGGGAGTTAATTTGAAGTGTGACAGTGATGAGTAGTGTGTGTGTTTGAGAGTGTATATGTGTGTCTAAGAGTGAGGGCTTATTTCCCTAGGGTCTCCCCAAAGCCATTGTGTGAGTATGAAGGGATCAGAGCTAAGAGCAATATCATGTCTGTTAGCAACCATATGACAACCTGACCCTGGTAACCAGGCCAACCGCACCTGCCATCATCATGGCTAATTTGTTAAACAAATCAATAGTGCTCTATTAGCTCGCATGTCCTCCTCCTGATTTTTATCCACAAGACATGGTCATTATGTTGTGTCAGGAGGCAGAAGAGTGCAGCTGCCCAAAGCCAGCCACAGGTTAATAGTCAACAAATGTGCAACTCAAAGCTTTGAAATGATACTGTACAATTCACTTGAAATGTGTTGTGATAAAGAAATTTCAGTTTATATTACCAGAAAACGTGGCTGCAAGAATGTTCATTATAACAAAAAAGCTTATTTACAGTTTCTAATATAACCATGGACACCTAACTCCAGATTTTGCATCCCATAACCCAGAATTCTGAAAGCATTTTTGAATGCTGGGCTAACCTGGCCTTGGTTCTACATATATCAAAGTATGCAGTCAAAACCTAATAAATCATAGGATAAATCTTTTCTATTCCATGTCAGTTTTTCTCTCATAAATGTAATCATTTTCCTCTGCTATGGCAGTAAAATCAGATTAGTGCTGAAACTAGCTTTGGGGAAAGGGTGAGATGGAAAGGGGGAGAAAGAGAGAAAGCTTGGAATGAGATGAGGAAAAAAAATTTAAACAGAGAAAACAGACTGAAAAAAGAAGCAGAATTACAGATGAAGAGATAAAAAACGGATGGAATTACAACAAATTTTATCCTGATACTTTCCACTATCACATGCAATCACATTGATGCACTAATCCGCTGAACTTCCTTGTTCACTATCCTGTTATTCAACCATCTCTCTCTCTCTCATTCTCTTGATTCACTTGTGAGTGTTTCACTTGTGAGTGTTTCCATTGCTATTGTTTATTGCCCTAACCTGCTGTTTCCCAGCTCCATCCAACTTCCAGCATTTGATCCTTGACTCTGCCCTTACTTTCATCCTCATATTGACTATCCTCCAATGCTGTTTAGTTCAAGTTCTACCCTTCCAATCTAGTCTCTTGAACACACAAATTATCAACTTTCTTTCTCTCCATCATATCAGCTATTAACTCTCTCCCTTTACCAGTCATGCTGTCAAGTTCCGCTTCAACTCTCCTACCATTCCTTCCCTGCTCCTGTATCCAGACATGTCTTCCTCCTCTTCTTCTTCTTCTTCTTTGGCCAACAGTTGGCCGATTTCCACTCGCACTCTGTTGACTAACAGTACTGGTGGTGGTCGTTGTTAACACAGGCCCTGACTGATCCGGTATGGAATTCTCGATTGTTGTCTGCATATTCCTTTGGCAAAAGATTTACACCGGATGCCATTCCTGCCGTAACCTTCCCCATTTATCTGGGCTTGGGACCGGCACAAATAAATACATTGGCTTGTGAAAGTGACTGGGTTGCTAAAACTGCTATTTTTAGATTGCCATTCTGTACTTTCTGCACTTAATGAACTGGTATTGCATTTTATTCAGCAGAATGTAATAGAAAAGGGAGCCTAGTCCACTTTAACTATAAGCTACACCAACATTAAATATTTGTGCAAATGTATATATTTGTTGGTGCACTTTTTTGTTGAGTAAGAATAGTAAGAATAATTTAAGATGGTGTTTTTTTAATCCTGCTGCTAGCAACCACTGCATGGTAATTAAAAAGTGGTCATGTTTAATTAAGTATTACTTGATTTAGAATACCAGGTCAATCTCATTGTGTGGTTTAACACACTTATCCAAGTCAGCAACTGATTCATTTCTACCTCATCGTGTGGTTATAGAGTCCATCAAACAAAGATTCAGACAAAGTTAATCAGCTGTTCTTTAAACTCTACTCTAGGCTTGGGGTCTGGACCCTCAGCATGAGTGAAGTCTCTGTAGCTATGAGAGAGAAAAGCAAGAGTGGTCTTTGAGTCTGTGCAATCTGTGGGGAAATGGTGGGCACGCCTGAGCCCACATCTGCTTCTAGTTTGCCACCAGCCAGCTCCAACAAAAAGCATCTCTGCCAAGGGGTATCACTGGCCTCTGACTCTTCAGCGCTTTTTGGTTTTCTCAAATTGTCATCTCTCATCATGAAGTCAAAAGGTGTTGAGGCAGGGCAGCAAACATTAGTTAAAAGTGACAAGCTCTTAAATGGAGGGTGGCAACACTTATGTACTGAAGCAGATGGAAGAAAGAAACACAGTAACAACAGAGCAAAGGGGTGTAAAATTATTTGTTGGGGCTTGCCTCCCAAAACCACACTCATCAGAAACAACAAGATTCAAAGAATTAGAATAGAGGCTCCTGTCAAAACCATCAGTACCATCTATCACTAATAAGTCCTAGCGGTGGTGGTGTAGTTTTGAGACAGTAGCAATTGCAAGACTGGCTGTAAATCAAAACAATGTGTTTACTCTATTCAAAAGTCCAGTCAAAACCGGGGGCTTCTTGCATGAATAAATTATACATTGTTAAAGGACTAATAAATTGCTTTTTGTTTTTTTAGTTGTACATCAACAACTCAGCCACCATAGCAGTTAAAAAGGAATACATTTGAAGAAAAATGTTGGAGCCTTTTAACTGTTTGATGCTGAACTTTGATGCAAATATGTTATTTAAGTTAGTTATAAATTAGATAATTATTTTTACAGTTCTTTCAAAAGGTTTTGAGATGGCTATATGCCAGTTTCAGAGATCTACCATATTTTTAGGTTTAGCTAAACATCACAAACCTTTAACACTTTCATTGAATAATCTTATGAAATTATTACCCAGAAAAAAAAAAAACATAAAAACTTTGGACGGGAAAAAAGGGGAGAGAAGGGGAACTGACATGCAGTAATTCTACCGCCATGTGGTTTTTTGTTTTGGCTGCTGCTTTTCTGTGGTTTTCTCCGTTTCTCCCTAACTCTCATTAAATTTCACTGTAACTGTAGTACTCTGTGGCCATGTTCAGTGGGGCTCAGAGCTAGCTCCTGGTTTCTTGAGTGTTCTTAATGAGTCCAAAGGCTGACTCTTACCTTAAGGTGTTAAAATAAGTATAAGCAGAATAGCTTTCCATTACACCTGGTTAATCCTTCAAGAAAAGGCAGGTATGTATCAGGTGAGAACAGGTTAAGCTCTCACCAGATACATACGCACACACACACACATTGCTGATGGGCAGGGGTGTTGCAGCTCTATAATGTGTTATTAGTTCATTTGAGAAATACAGCCATATTGCAATGATGTGCCCAAAATATGTTCTCTGACATGATATGTGGACTCATATGTCCTGTTAAGTTAGCACACACACACACACACAATCACAGGGATGGATGAATGCACTCTACCAATTCCATGAACTGGTTCAGCAAAACCTGAAGGACTGATTTGTCAAACCAGGTGTTGGGTGGTAAATGTAGTCTTAAAAATGATTCAATTGATATGCTCACATAAATCATATCACATGTAGTGTTTATTCTGATAACTTTTCTATTCTCTCTGCATGTATTATAATGATAATATTTAACTTTACATAATTTTATATAATATAATTTTAAATAAATACTCACAGGCCAGATACATAGTTTCAAATAGTTCACTCAATGCTTATGACCTTTGCTTATATCATCAACTACTCCTTCTCCTGTTGCTGAAGCATGCCATTAGATTCCCTTGATCTCTAGTCTGCTAATTGTGCTTGTCTACTTATGAAGCTGAAAGATTCACAGGCGAGAAAAGGCTCAGGTATTGGTGGCTTGCCTCTCATCCATCATCAGCTTACAGATCCCTCACAAGGGTCCTGCACATTAACGCTATAAACAGTGCTACTGAATGACCCCCTAGCACTATCACTACAAGCAAACCGGCAAGCATCAAACACCATACAATCTAGGCTTAACTCCCAATGAGGCAACTAGAACCCTGAAGTACCTCCTTATATGAATATTTTGTGTCTTCAGGTTGCATTTGAACTACCACTGCTTATTGTTAAAAGTTTGTTTATTCAGGCCATTTCCCTGACGTATTGTGAACTTGCTCGCACATAAAATTTGTTCTTGGTAAATTGCTCCTTTATTTTATTTTTTTCTCACAAAAATCTCTGCTAAACCTACTGACCTACGCCCTGTTTCTGACTCACGATATTTCTAATTTCATATTTCGCAATGACACAAAGCATGGTGACGATTTTTAATTAAAAATTGAAGGACTGAAATGAAAGTGGAAGGATAGACAATAAAAGCAGGAATGAGCCCATCCACAAACAGATTCACCACGTTTTTATTTAAGACTTGCTCCAGTGCGCTAACTGCATTAATGACGTTATAAAGAATTATGAGGGGAAATCAAATTTGCCTCGCCACTTGAGCACCACTAAAATGCCAAACAATAAACTACCAGATTGCAAATTAGATCAGTAAAAATATCAAACACATTGCAGTGGTAGGGAAGGTTGGCGGGGGGTGTGTATTGGGGGGAGTTAGGGGAGAGAAAAATCCATAATTACGTTTAGCGTCTGGACCCTGGGGAATAGAGACACCAAAGATCATCAGGGCTCAGCACACGTACCTGCTATTGACAGAGTGCTAAAAATCGACACCCTAACTAAATAAACACTCTCAGCTCCATTAAATATTCATCAACTGAGGTTTGACTAAAGCATCTATGTTTCACCTCCCTGCATCCCTTCGGAATCGCTACTCTCTCAGCCACACTCCAGAACACTTTCTCTCTTCTTCTGCTCCCTCCCTCCCTTTCTAACTCTTTTAGCCCCCGCTCATCCCCATCTATTTCTTTCTTTCCTCACACTGACTCTTGACAGCAATAAATGATGTGGAGCCTGAGGGCCTGACTCTGAGGGGAGAGGAAGAAGGACAGGGCCTTCCGAGCAAAAGCAATAGAGGAGAGACAGCCAATGACCAATACTCATCACGCCAGCACTGAGGCAAAGAACAGTGACATTAAATAAACGTCCCCAACACCTCATGTGCCAAGATGGAGGATGTGTCACATACACACACACTCACACACACACACACATATAGACACATAGACACAAAGACTCACAGACACACACACACACATACACATCCACTCAGACTGAAAAACATGCCCAAAGGATAGACTAGAAGCATGTTTTCTATATAAGGTACTGAGTCTTAGGCTGATGGATCCTTTAATTTTGTAGAGCTGTCACAAATACTTTTGATTAAAAATTAAAAGTTTAAAATGTCTCTCAATCTGCTGTTTATTATTATTGTTATAAGTTATTAAGCAGATTATATAGCAGATCTATCTGAGAAATGATCACTGAACAACTACATGGTTAAAATAACCTGCAGTGCAGTGCTAAAATGGTCATCAAGCTCAAATGTAATTTTAAACTGAAATAAGCATGATCACCCACCAGCCATTGTCTGAAAAAAGAAGCAACAAAAATTAGGATTTCTGTATAGACACAAACATTGCCCTTCTTTGAATATGCCAAAAGCATAGACACACATGCACACACACATAGAGGGGTACTACGGCTCTCTGCTCCTTTGCTTGTGCTCATCTGGCTCTGTGGGGGGTGGGTGTGCACTTATGCAAATGAGCAGTGACAGTGTTATTGTGGAAGGAATATCAATGGAGTAATTACAGCATGAGCAGCCCTCATCTCCCCACCACTGCTGCCTGTCTTCATCTCTCATTGCAAATCCTACACTCCCCCAGGGCCAGAAAGACGGCCGCCACGCTTCCGGATCCAAAGCTAATAATGCAGGCTCTAGTGTGGCCACTGAGGGATCCACCCCGCAGGTCCAGAGAAGCAGACGTGGCTAAACACAGCTAGGAGTCCCACTGGAGCATCACAGGACAGATCAAATGATTAATAAAAAGGTGTGTGTGTGTGTGTGTGCGTGTGTGTGTGTGTGTGTGTGTGTGTGTTTAACTGTAACATAGGACTTTATATATGTGAGAAAGACAGTGAGAATGAGAGAGAAAACATTAAGCTCTTAATGAACAACTAAAGGAGATCAGGATTTATGACACCTGGATTACAGACCGTTAACAGGAAAATGTGAATCATTTAATTTACTTAATTTGTATTGTATTGTTTCTAAAAAAATAACACATATTGCATTAACATTTATTTTTTCAAAAACTACATTTATGTGGTATGTTTTGCATATGAAGAGCATGTATACATTTAATCAAATATATTCTAAAGCATTACTCTTAGTGTCAGAGTACTTGTGAAGTTAAACATTTTGTTGATTTTCTTGATGGAAAAAGAGATCTTCTTGTGGGAGCAGTGACCTAGTAGACTTGGCCCCAGGATCGGATTTGCTCAGGTTGCCCTGAGGAATGAGTAGAATATTGTTCTCATCACTTGTGCCAGGGCAAACAAGCTGCCCACTGCTACATGGTGTGTATGGGTAAAATGCAGAAGATGCACTTGGTTGGAGTTCACTGTGTGCTGTGCTGTGTTTCAGAATTACAAATAGTCACTTTCACTTTTTCTCACTTTTCATTAAAAAATAAAAAAGTAATCCAACAAAAGTCATTCAGACCATTGCATACAACTACAGCTGACCTAGTAAAAACCTTTTAAGTGAAAGTGAAAGCCTCAGCAAAATTCCTTCTCTGAATTTAACCCAGTCATGCAGTGTTGCAGTGGACAGCTATACTGTAACACCTAAGGAGCAGTGATGGGGATTGCATCTTGCTCAGGGTACCTCAGGGCAACCTACTGGTCCAGGTTGAACCCACAGCCTTACAAATATGGAGCCAAGCCCCTTTCCACTAGGGCACTGGTGTCTGATTGAAGTGTAGTTATAGAATTGCAACATTCAAATTAGAATTTAGAGGCTCAAAAGGTTCAGTTTAAAAATAAAAAATATTTTTGTATATATATTTCTTTATATCGTTGCATTTCCTTCTCCTTGCTTGCACATTAACTTATTTCCTTTAAATTAATCAAAACACTGAATTAAAATGACAACTGGCAATGATCTGAATGCTTAAGACATGTCTGTGTCAACTTATTTGATGTTTTGGTTTGTCTCCAAGTGCTAAATGATTATTGGCACTAATTCTTAAAATAATGTTATCTGCACTATTCTCTAAGAAAGAAGAATGGATGGGGTCTTAAGTTATAAAGCAAATGGAAAAGAGGTGAGGGATGTGAAAGAGTGAAGTTAGCAAAATGCATGGGTGCATGAGAGAAAATAGTAGAAAAGGGAGGTGAGAGGGGCATCTTCAAAACAACTACGATCTTCTTAGACCCCCCTCAGGCTGAGAATTGACATAGCTGGGTCTGGAATGCTCTGCCTCCACACTTCCATATGTGTAATTCCAGAATGGGGAAACCCCGCAAACATCTTTAACAGTAAACATTAGATTCTCCTGTAACTCATAATGCCTGTTTTTGCTTTAACCTTGCCCTCAAAGTCAAAATTACTGAAGGGCATTGGTGGCCATAGGATATGAAACTAGTAATGTGGAAATCTGCACGAATCAAGTGAAAGCAAGTTACAGTACACATCATGCAGAAAAAATGCTTTGGGATACGTATATAAGGTGTGAGAGATCAGGTCCTTAGCAAGTGTCAGGACAGGTCAAGAAGAGTGACTCAAGAGCCCCGTACATGTTCTCTGGAGCAAACAGCACTGACAACATTCCCACACCTCATAGATCAGTAGGAAAGAGAACCGGCTCATTTCCACACTTATCTCACAAGCCATAAATACCAATTAAAACTGAAAGAGTGTGACTGACAAATTGAGACATAACAACCAATGGTTTTAAGGGTTCCTCATACTCTTCTGCAGCATGCAGTTCACTTACACTCACAATCCATCTGACAGCTCAAACAAATCCCACTCAAACCTGCTTCTAGATAACTTCTGATTAGGAGGAAAAGGGGCCTGCAAAGTCTAGTACTACACATTTGTTAGGTTGTTGAAGCCTTTCAATAAATCACAGAGTCATCCCCATTCTTGTATATTATTCTGTCCAATCACAGAAAAAATCTTTGGTGATTTTCTGGACATGAGAATATAAGATAATGTTGGGTTTAATTTCACAGGCATCATTGTAGGAAAGTAAATATGATAATATATTAAAATACACACATAGTTTCGATAGTCACTTCAGTCAAGACTACGCACCTACATAGAATAGATTGTTGCTTTAGATGGTAAAATCAAGTCAAAGCTAAGTTGTTTGCCTGGTACTCATGCATATAATGTTGCGAAAGTTTCCCTACTAAACTTATATAAAATTTTAATAAATTGAGTCACAATAAATTGTCTAACACAATCTGCACTCTGCGGTCCTGGTGACCTCTGGTTTGAGAAAAGAAAATATTATAGTGCTCTGTAAAAATACTAAGCAATGAGTGTGTTTTTGTTAGGTTTTAAGTTTTATTCTTTATTTATCTCAAGTATTTTTTTTAACTGCCATTATTCTTGCTTTGAGTGGTCTGCTTCTGATTTTCAGTTATTTTTGTGCATGACAATAAAAAAAAAATTATCTCTCTGCAGCACAGGCTGTGGTGGAAGCTGTAAAGCCAATGGCAACATGACTAACAGCCATGATTAAATGGGAAAAAAAACCTGTTTAGTTTTCCTGTGTCCCTACATGTCGCTTTTTCAGGGACTCTTTGATCTTGCTGGCTTTATGTATCTTCCACATAAACGGCTACCTGCCTGAGACACTTTAAGTGCCTTCCAGGTTTGATGCAAGGCATCTGTTTGCAAGTATCCAAAAAATCTGATTATATCATGAATCGAGGGGACATATCAGGCAGTTGTCTCTCTTAAAAAATTTCTTCTTTGTCTTGCGGAAATGATAAACAGCATTTTCAGCACACAATATTTGGAAAATGGTATTGCGGATTGTTCTTCTATTTTTACGTGTCTTTATCATTTTTGATAGGTGCAACAGTAGTCAAAATGGCATCTCCAGTATTCTGAAATGTCACCGGTATGGCAGGATTACCAGTCTTGTGGCAGCCAGCACAAACACCTGAATGTGTTTGAGATGTGATGATTCAGCTTTGGCTTTGAAATGTCAACTGCTTGTGCAATTACTCACCAGCCTCTGGCAGTCCCCCACTGCAGGGCAACTTTCTCCTTGGAGGAAGACAGCTCAGACATGATAAACACACTGAAGAATGTTCAGTCAGTTTACAGCGAGCCTCTCTCTGATTTCTCAAGCTCAGCTCACAGTACTGGGCTAGTCATATCACATAGACACTTTGCATGTTTCACTGTGTTCAGTGGCAATATAAATAAGATAATATAAAGGACAATATAAATGAAAGCACTGAGATATTTATAGTTCTAAAAACCTCTGTAGAGCTTGAGCTGATATCAGCTGATATGAACCAGATTCAATATCACGCTGATATAAGATAAAAGTTCTAGGCATGAAAACATTGAGTCTGATAAAACAATCAATCAAATCTGGTAAAGTACATACATACTTTCAGTCTTGTCATGTAATCTGTGCACCTCATTCAGTAAACTATTTGATTCGTTTGAAATAGCTTATATCAGTATCTGTATTGGCTAAGATATCAGCTTGGTTATCTCTAATTGTGTGTATTTTAAATATAAAAAAAAAAAATTATTTTGACATACTACCTGTTGTTAATGCAATGGTATGAGTGAGGCCATATTAGTGGTTAATTCCTTTGAATGTTATTGCTGTAAAACACAGTGTCTCTTCTTGTCCAAATGATTGCCTTGAAAAGAAGAGGAAGATATGCATCAAGACTCTTTTCAGTCCTGGCTCCTCACTAATGGAATTAACTTTTTGTGGCCAGAACTACTTATTGTTGTCTTCATGCGCCATGCACCATACACTTTTTCCTCTGCTTTTGAAAACAAAATGCCACTTAAACTGTAATTGTTAGGGTAAGCTTTTGTAGATATAGAGTTTTATTTTTAACTGTTCAGTGACAAGACTTATAAGTATGTTACT
>CM029373.1:8077824-8135070 GCA_017165825.1 Hepsetus odoe | reverse complement strand
AACTTCCATGTCCTAATTACAGGGACAGTCCCTCTGGAGCAATTCAGGGTTAAGTGTCTTGCTCAGGGACCCAGTGGTGGTAGTGCCAGAGGTGGGATTTGAACCTGGGTACCCTACCACTAGACCACCGCCACCCAACGCCACCCAGTTGTTTACTGTAGCAATCTGACACCTTTGACAGTCATGCAGTGTGTCCGAAGCTTTAATTAGATGTACACTATGATGCTTTTTCAGTAGTCGGCATTATGCAATGCCTGCTTTGGAACCAGGCTTGCCCCATATATAGTAAATCAGCCAAGATGTTTGATGCTTTTTTAGTTTTGCTCAGGGACCCAGTGGTGGTAGTGCCAGAGGTAGGATTCAAACCTGGGACCTCTTGAGCCATAGGCCTGTAGGCAAGTATCCTACCACTAAACCACCACCACCTGTACTGTTGGCCTACCTACAGTTAACATAACCAATATCTCAATGCTACTTTAATGGCTGCCCCCTGCTGCATGTGTGTGTTTGGGTAAAATGCAGAGGTTGAATTTCGTTGTGGCTCACCATATGCTGTGCTATGTTTCACAATGACAAGAATAGTCGCTTTCACTTTCACTTATTAGCATTGGCCAACTGACTGCATTTGTGGAATTCTTTTGCCTAATTCAGTCATTAGAAACACTGCTAAATATTCTTGTGCATTCAGCAGAAAGGATGGACAGAAGTCACACAGGTCAAGTCCTTTGTGGTTGTGCTTTGTGGTAATGAAACTTCTGTTGAAATCACCTGGGCCTGAAGATCAAATGTCACCATAGAGAAGCAGAGGTTCAGTATGAAGTACAGTTGTTGCAAACTTTCCAAAGCTCCACCCACACGAAATGCCATCATGTTGGGCCTCTTGATGAGCAGAAAGAAGCAGATCACGTGCAGCAAACCCACACACAGGATGCTCACAAACCGTACCTGGAACACACACAAAAGTAGCCCTTGAGAGTCTACAGAAATGCTCAATCACAGAAGATAAACATGAACCATTTACTTGGATATTCATTCATCAACACAGTGTCACTGTCCTGAAATCTGTGTGCAGCCTTTGTCTTGCATAACCCTTCATATGTTGCCACATTAAACTTACCCTCTGCAAACAGCAGGTATTCAAAGCATTTAATGTGTATTAACATTAAAATACATTACAGGAGAAGCATTAACCATTTAAAAAGCAGCTATAACTACTCCCGTCCTTTAATAATGTGATGCAATTGATTTATTTTATTATTATTCTAAGAATGCTGACTTGTGTATATATAAATCTGTAAAAATAACTATTAGATCCTGCCCTGCCAAAGGTATTTTGCATAGTTAAGTTATACGAAAGTGACAGCGTAACCATCCAATCAGAAAAAATAAGAAAAGAGTAAATGTTACTTAATGTTATACAGTCCCCTCCAAAAGCACTGGAACAACAAGGACAGTTCATTTAGGTGAAAAGGTGAGTACGAGATGACAGATTTTCAGCTTTAATTTCCTGGTATTTACATCTAGATGTGCTGAATCACACAGAAGATAGCAGCGTTTGTAACTAACCACCAAGTTTTTCAAGTGAGTATTGCTCATGACAGGCTGTCAGGCTGGTGTTTATTGTTACACAGGTTTGTCCTGTTAAATTAATTAGGAAGCTGTTTTGGGGAACGTTTGAGATTTTGAATCAGAGAAAAGAGAGAAAATCCATAATAAACATTGGGCATAGCTAGTACAACAGTGGGGGGTGTCTTGAAAAGAAGGAAAACAACAGTGCAAACTGGTCAGTCGAGGAAAACACCAACAGCTGTTGACAGTCTGTGAGTGATAAAGGAACAACAGCCATAACAAAAGTCAGTGATATAAAACACAGGCTCCACAAGGAATTCTTTTTTAAAGATTTTAACATTTAAGTTGAAAACGGAACAATTCTAAAAATGGGAAAGGAATTAAGTAATAGAAACATTTAAATGAATAAAATGTAAATGAATTACATCAAAATACATTTCCTCCAAGCAAATAAGACAAATGATGTGCATTGTTACATTAACATTTAAAGTAATCTCTAAAAACCCACAAAACACACTCACTACACCTGGCAAAAAGTGTGAAGCCAGTGTGAGGAAATCACCAAACTCTGCTGGACACTGGCCTTCAAGACTGGAGTTTGACACCCTTGAGCTAGAGACACCAGCCTATGAACATGGCCCAGTTTCAGAGACGAGAGCATGCAGGTGACAGTATTTCTGACAGTGCTGAAGATCCTCATTGAAGAGGAACTCTTGGCTGCAATGTGCAGCTGTGTCTATGCCAGACTGGAAAGCCATAGATAGATTTCCACCACTCTAGCAGGTTCTTTGCAGCCTCAGTGGTTTTCTCCGCTAATCTTTTTATGAAGATTATTATACTTTTGAAAACGAGAGGTCGCAGGTTCAAATCCTGCCTTCAGCACGACCACCTTTGGGATCCTGAACAAAACCCTTAACCCTGCGTTGCTCCTGGAAGACTTTCCCTATAATCAGGAGATGGAAGTGGCTCTGGATAAGAGCGTGTAATACATGTCGTGAATGTAAATGTAAATGTAAATTAATTGAGCAGTCATATTCACTATCACTAACCCTTCAGTGGTTGGCTGCATTCAATGGCTGGCTGCATTCAATTCAAATACTTAATGTTTGAAATGATCCAGCCCCTTCTTACCGAACTGCATTGTCACAGTTCGCTTTTAAAGCATAAAGCACAGACACACTTCCTCTCAGAAAAGACATAAATCAAAACTCTTCTCCTTGTTTCAAATAACAACTGAAGCCCAACTTTTCAATGAAAAAAAATTAAAATGCTTCAGTTAGAATAATAAACTATACCATTCTACCTCGAACAAACCCAACTAACACATTTCACAATTTAAATTCTAAAAAAAAATCAAGTTCATGTTTTCTCTGTGTAATTTCAGGGAGATTAACTTAATGTAAAATAGAATTTTTGCGGCTCTTAATTAAGACTGGGTTTTCTACTGTGAGTGACCAAGCACTCCTTGATGTCACTCTGGATAAGAGTGTCTGCCAAAAGCTGCAAATGTAAATGTAATGTAAATGGGTGCAGGCTTGATGCAGTTGTTGCAAGCAAGAAGCCAAAAATCTTTTGCTTCTAAATCTTCCTGCTACCGTACTCTACTAAGGTAAAGGTACTATGTTCTTTGTAATTTAATATATCTAGATCTTAACACCAGGAAATAAAAGCAGAAAATCTGATCTGAACTTGTGTCAAATTAATTTTTTAATCTCGAGCCATATGTCTTCAGTGCACAGCAAAAATAAATAAAATGGCCTTGCTGATCCAATACGAGAAGTAAGAGAATGTTTGTCTTTTTTCCAAAACCTTTAACTTTGCAAATAAACAAATCTGTGCACTTTTGCACATTTAAGTTTGTTCCTTCTAGAAGATTACTAATCTTTAATGTACTAATCTTTACTAACAAATTCAAAAAAACTTGCAATTGGGGGAGTTCAGACTTCTGCATATGATTGTATAAAACATTATAACAGTTACTGTATAATAATTTAATATTCATATTGCTTAATTTCTAAAGGAGTTCCTTCACAATACCATCTAACTTCCTTGGTTGTTCCTTAACTTTTAGCAGGACTGAAATGAAAGTGACTATTTGTCATTGTGAAACACAGCACAGCACACAGTGAAACACAACGAAATGCAACCTTTGCATTTAACCCATACACACATGCAGCAGCGGGCAGATATAACTAGTGCCTAGGGAGCAGTGATGAGGACAGTAACTTGCTCAAGGGTACCTAGACCATCCCTGACCTTCCAATCCTGGGGCCACCTCCCTAAGCACTAGGCCACCCCAGCAACTGTTGCCCAGAAATTTTGCAATGTTGCTGTTAAGCACCTTCCTCTTTTACTCAGAGGGAGCAGGATGCTGAGATTTTTTTTGCAGAGGAAGAGGTGGTTGCATAGTACGCAGAAAAAAATTAACATGGATATTTTATGTACCTATTTGCACTATATAGTATCTTTTGCTTTTGCTCATCATCTTGTATCCCAACAGAAAAGTTTCTTTATACCACTTTTTTATCAATATACATGTTCCATAATAACTGGAATAAGCGCAGCCTTATGTTGGGGCTGGCAGTACCAATATTAGATCTACACCTCCCCAAAAAGTCTTTATTCATGTACACAGTCATGTGAAAAAATGAGGACACCCTATGTAAGGCTGTGTGTTTTTGTAACATTCTTGGACATATGGATATTTAATCTCAATTTTAACAATACTGGTTCAGGAAATTCAAGTAATATAACTAAACAATTAATATAACTAAACAATTAAAATGAAGAAAAGAATAAAATTTAATTCTACAGAAATGTGATTTGTGAGGAATAAATTAGGACACCCCCACCTTTATTCCCAATTAAAATGGCTCAAATCACACACAGGTGTAGCACATCAGATGCACATGATTAGAACATTACTCAGCACTTTGAAGGAGGTTCGCCCTTTTTAAACTTCAGACATTTAGTTTGGTGTGCTCTTGACTGTTGAGGTGAGAGTGAACACCATGGTGAGATCAAAAGAGCTGTCTGAGGCCTTCAGAAAGAAGACTGTAGCAGCTTATAAGTCTGGTAAGGAATTTAAAAAGATCTAAAGTGGTGGTGTCCAAACTATGGACCGCGGGCAAACTGTGGCCTGCAATCTTTTTTTAATTCGCCTGCAGCAAATTCCAAAAATATACCAGAATATGGCCCACACATGAAACCTGGCGGTATTGCATTTCTTGGTTTTAACTCTAGGTGGAGCAACTGAGCTGATCAAGGCAGTCCCTCTACAAAACACCATAGAAACGCAAGATAGCAAGTGAGTGTAGAAAATTTCATGGGAAAATCTATTAACAATCCAAACTTATTTGCATAACAAGCAAAAAAAAAAAAAAAAAGTCCCATTCATGAAAAGCAGTGTTATAGGCTTCCAAAACAACTGCCAACATGCCCAGGTCTGACCATCCCGAGAACTTGCTCTCTAAGAGAAATATTACAGCCAGAATAAATTTTGCCAGAGAGAACGTAAACAAAGACCAGGACATCTGGATTAATGTTCTTTGGACAGATGAGTCTAAAAACTGAATTATCTGGATACCAGAACAGAGGACCTGTCTGGCGTAAACCAAATACAGCATTCCAGGAAAAGAACCCCATACCAACTGTGAAGCATAGAGGTGGAAGTGTCATGATTTGGAATGCTTTGCTACAGCAGGACCTGGCCAGCTCACCATCATAGAATCCGCCATGAATTCTACCGTACATCAGAGGGTGATTGAGGAACATGTGAGACCATCTGTAAGAACATTAAAGCTGAAGCAAAACTGGACCCTGCAACATGAGAATGACCCAAAACATATCAGTAAATTCAATTCAAAGGATTAGCTGAAAACTAAGAAATGGAGAGTCCTGGAGTGGCTGTGTCAAAGCCCAGATCTTAAGCCCATTGAGATGCTGTGGGGTGACTTGAAACAGGCTTTGCCTGCAAGAAACCCCTAAAACATTATGGAAAGGGTTTTTATTAATACATACATAAACGTAAAACACACAAGCATAAACCAAACAGTACTCATGCAAACCAACAAACACAGGCCACAACAACAAAAAGAAGGAACACTGACCTATGTATCTGCCCTTACTGAGATCTATATACTTTAGAAGAACGAGGCAGGCCTGGCAACATAAATGAGGTGTCGGCTGTGCCCAGTCAAGGCAGAGCAGTGAAATATGACAGAAGCCCCCCAAAGTGCAACTCCTGGTGCAGGAGCCAGCGGCAAAGGGAAGCGACCCTTCTAAGGCGAGGTGAGTGCTAGCGTTGAACCTGCGACTAGCGATGAAGAGGAGTCAGGAGCCAGCATTAAACCAGGGGTTAACAGCTGTGGTGACAACCCACCAGGGGACCCTGCAGACATGGGAGCTGAAGACCCTGCAAGTTCCTCACCAGCCAGCACAGGGGGATTAGCAGGAGTCACAGCCGGTGCAGGGGACACTGCAGGCATTGCAACCGGTGCAAGGGGAACAGGAGCCATCACAGCCAGCGCAGGGGACACTGGAGGGCCACTCAGCTAACCTCCAGTCATCAGATAATCAGTTAAACAGAGAGCTAGCTTAAGCTGGTCAAGAACTTTTTGACCCTCCTGCTGGGCTATTATGACTCCCTTGCTCTGCCCTGACTCACTGAGCTCCATATACTTCAGACTAACGAGACCTAGTTATAAAACAAAGTGCCAGGTGTGCCCAGTGAAACATTGCAAGCAGTAACTTTATTGGCAGCTTTTCTGCAACCCCCCCACCCCCCCAATAAATAAATAAATAAATAAATAAATAAACAGAATTCTAAACGCAAATAAATATTTTTTAGATTACAGTGCTGATATCTTCTACTCTGTCAAAAAGGTTTAACACAGCTTCTTTTGACTAACGACACTAATGTTTTTGGTTTGGTTTGGGTTGGTTTGTTTATTGGTTGAAACCACAAAGAAAAGTGCTGAATGTATAAAACAAAATCAACAAAGCTAAAGTCCTAAGCTATGTCTGACCTTTCACATGCCTTTTAATCACACGGGCCTTTTACTGTAACTTCTGCTTTCATTCTCAGAAAGATTCCTGAGGTTTCAAAGTTGGCCTGATGTGGTTGTGCAGTGTAACTTCACTTTTCCAAGATGAATCAGTGGTCAGCTCTGAAGAGAACAATGTTAATTGTGGCGCTGGTAAATTGGACAAGTAGTGATGGTTGGAGCAAAGCTTGGCCGACAAACTGAGAAGCTTGCTTAATAAACTCACTGCAGAAATAAAGTTATTTGTAGATATGTAGCTGTGTAGCTCCTTTTTTTTCTTTGAAATTGAGAAGATGCAAAAAAAAAAAAAAAAAGGAGTGCCTAGTGGACCCCATTCCCATCTCCAAGGCTAAAAATAAAAATGCCTGCTTTGGATGTGTGGTATCCCAAGACGCCGATTATAAATATATAAATATTATAAATAAAATTTAACAAAAATGCAGTTTGACTTCACATGTGATGAAAGTACAGTAACCTAAGAAAATGACTGTTTTAACATATATAATTATTATATATGTTTATTATTATATATACAGTGGTACCTTGACTTACGAGTGTCCCAACCAACGAGTTTTTCGAGATACGAGCTGTCTCTCTGCCGTTTTTTTGCTTTGAGTTCAGAGCTCAAATTCGGCTTACGAGCCAGAGGGTTCAGAGGGTTTAGATACCCACCTCTAGATGGCATCGTGAACAACATCTGCCCAGCATCCCGTGTCTCACTAGTTCACTTTAAGCGGTTAGCTTGCAGTGGAAGCGTCAGTGTTGTGCTTGCATTTGTTCTTGCAGTTATTTTGCAAAACATAATTTTTCCAACCACGTGTCCGAAGAAAGTGAGCGTGAAGGACAGTGCTGAGAAGAAGAAGCAGATGATGTGCATTGAATTAAAGAAAGAAATTATCAAAAAACATGACCAAGGTCTGCGTGTAGTCGACTTAGTGAAGCAGTACGAGAGTAGCACTTCTACACACTGCACCTGAAACAGACCACATTGGACAGGTTTTTATGGAAAACCCCGCCCATGAAAGTGAGGAAAGCGTGACGAAACAGGAAGAAATCAGCGAATAAGATTCAGCTAATCAGTTTAGCCTTTCTCCTCCTCCTTCGTCAGCAAGTCGTCTGATCTCAGAGGCAAATGCTGTACATTATACTTAATAAAACCAGTTTATTGCAGTACATTCTATTGTATTGAGATTATATTCGTTCATTATAAGCACATTTTTCTTATTTAAAAACAAAAGAAATGCGGTGTTTGCCACATCCGGAACGGATTAATGGCATTTCGATTCATTTCAATGGAGAAAATTGATCTGACATACAAGTAATTTGAGTTACGAGCTCTGTCACGGAATGAATTAAACTCCTAAGTCAAGGCACCACTGTATATTTGATTAGAGCAATTGGAAGGAGGGCCATTTGGGCTTCCTCAGAGTCATGGTTATGTATGGCTGGGGCATTATCTGTGATTGAATTTGCAGTGAAAGGGCCACACAATATAGTACACTTTGATTTATAGCACTGAAAGTGATGCGCTGTGAAAGAAAACTGCAGTAGGCATAACAAGCTGGCAGGGAAGAGGATCCACAGGGATCCATGGGAACATGTCGATGCCTGGATCAAAGGCTAATCCCTTGGTGATGCAGAGATTGAGTTTGGCTGTTCAGTGACGTACCAGTAGAAGTGGTTCATAAACTGGGAGCACAGCGAAGTTGGCCACCGAGCGCACCATAACCACAAGCACACTCAGCACAAAGACGATCAGCTCCTGTCTGTTCTCCTGCAGCACCCCCCGTGTGATGTAGTACATGCAGAACACTTGGGGAAACACAAATTGGACAATGTGTATTATCACTCGTAACACAAGGGCTTTGGCATGTTATATTATAATCATTCCTCAGTAAGAGTGGAACACTAAGCAGAATGAGTGCTTGTTGGGCATGGAAACTTCAGTGAACATGAACTTCAGCCCCTTTCTTAATACACTGTGACTGAAATTATGAACTTGAGCCATTGCCCATTTACTGAACAATTTTGATACATTGGACTCACTTCTCCATAGTGTAGGGATACTAAACTATGGGTGTAAAAATATTTCATATGTTTTTATACCCATAGTTATAGAAATATACATATTTCTATTCTTTTCTTTCTTTCTTTTTCTTTGCTCCCGTTTAAGGGTTGCCACAGTGGACCAACCGTCTCCATTTCTTCCGGTCCTCTGCATCCTCCTCCTTCAGAACAACCACCTGCATGTCCTCTCTCACCACGTCCATAAACCTCCTCTTTGATCTTCCTCTTCTCTTCTTTCCTGGCAGCTCCATATTTAACATCCTCCTCTAATATAATCCTCGTCTCTCCTCTGCACATGTCCAAACCAACGCAACCTTGATTCTTTAACTTTGTCTCAAAAACGTCTGACCTGAGCTGTCCATCTAATATACTCATTTCTAATCCTGTCCATCCTCGTCACACCCAACAAAAATCTCAGCATCCTTAGCTCTGACACTTCCAGCTCCGCCTCCTGTCTTTTCATCAGTGCCATCATCTCCAACCCATACATCATAGCTGGTCTCACTACATATATACATATTTCTATTAATATAATAAAAACAAAAAAAACATTTACCACATCTGAAAATATGCACATGTGGGAGGAGAAATCAGTCAGTGAGTGTGAGTCCGTGCTGTGTGGAAATGTTTGCCAGTATAATAGTATTGCCTAATTTTTTAAGTGCACTTTCTTGCTTAAGACTTCTCCTTCATATGCAGCATTACTATATATGGATTGACAATGATAGCGGAGCCATGTTAACATCAGCAGATATTTGCTTGTAAAAAATCATAATTTCAGCATCAATCAGATAAGGTTCAGATATGCCCAATAGTTGATAAGGCAATTAACATGGAAAAGCAGAATGTGTAGGTCAGGGGTGGGCAACTCCGGTCCTGGAGGGCTGGTGTCCTGCAGAGTTTAGTGAATTCCCTGCTTAAACACACCTGGTACAGCTCACCTGATGGTTGTCAAGTTTAGTGAGTGTGATTGAGAAGGCAACTACCAAACTGTGGAGGACACAGGCCCTCCGGGGCCAGAGCTGGATTAGAGCAGGGGTGGGCAACTCCGGTCCTGGAGAACTGCTGTCCTCCACAGTTTAGAAGCTGCCTTCCCAAACAAGAGTTGCCCACACCTGGTGATGCTGAAATGCAGCTGAAACATACCAAATGTTTTGATTTCTTACAGAGAACACACCTCCACTGCTCCACAACTCAAAGCTGATGGGCTTCATAACCCTCCAACCTACACATACCCCTGGCTATGGTGACCCATAAGTGTGTGGCTTTTTCAAAAATGTCCAAATAAGATTCTTTAGCTTTAGGGGCACAAGTTTCTGTCTATGAACTTTTGGACATAGTGTGCATATTGGACCTCAGCAAAAGTACAAAAGTCAATGCACTGAAAGCTCCTGCAGTCACTTACGGATGCTCACAAGCTGGATCAGGGAGACGGTAAGGTTGTCATTGTCGGTGACAGTTTTCTGACTCTCTCTCTGGATGTTGACCACAGTGAGGATGAAGAGGGCCAGCAGGGAGCACACCGTGAAGCAGAAATAGATCTTCACCAGATGAGGCAGCTCTGACCACTGCTTTATCTGGAGATACATAGTGCTGAGTGTGAGAACGCTGCTTCTTCATCAGAAAGGAGGAAACAATGAAGAGATGTTTCTGATGAGCATGCTGTAATACTGGTCAAATACACTCACTGGTCCGCATGGCGTTGGTAACAGCTGCAAGTGTCTGGGCTGCAGGTTTGGAGACCTTTCCTCATTGCTCTGTTGCGGTTGACACAACACCAGTGGACTGGAATTTGAAAAGTGACACATGATGCAATAAGTTGTGCGTTGTAGTAAAACACCACGTTACGACAAGAAGTGAAATGTCTCAAGTGACTTTCTGCTTTTAGCCAACAGAGAAAAAAATACACCAATGTCTGATGAGCTAATGAATTAAAATTCATCCACCAAGCATTTGGCATTTGGTCTACCACAATTATTACATTTGAATCTGAGCACAAATCTTTTAAGCGGTCTGTAAATAACTTTATTCAGTCTTTAGCTGGAGCTTGAATATCCAAAGGGATGAATAAAATATCTATCTATCAATCTTTCTTTTTATTCATCCATCTGTACATCCACATATCTGCACATCCCCAAAGTGTGTTATCAGGCAGGTGTAACAGGCACATAATCTTTTTTATTTATTTATTTATTTTTTTTGAGGAAGTTTTTGATCTATGTAAATATCACACACATGAATGCATATATTAAGTTTTTCTTTTCTTTTTTCTTTTTATTTTTTTACAACAGTTCCAATATAAATTTCAAGTTCTAAGAAAAAAGAAACATTCTAAATGCTTTTAATTAGACAAGTAAAAAAAAAGTTCAATAAATGAATAAACAATTAACCGTTAAACAATCGTGATGTCAGTATTTACCAATAAAAATGGACAAATATGTGCACTTTGTAAATGTTTGATGTTCTTAAGAACATAGCAACACTGAGCAAATACAGAATTCCAGCAATGTGTGTGATCATGTGCATTGTCATGCATTCTTACAACGCACACACACACATACACACACACAAACACAAACCAGCAGTTGAGTGTCAGTGATGTGTGAAGAATGGCCCAATCCTTAAATAATCTGGTCAGTAGAAGTCCTGTTGACAGAACTGACATGTAGTGGAAAAGTTAAAATGAAAGTAACTACCCTTGTCATTGTGAAATGCAGTGATGGGGACTGTACCTTGCTCAAGGGCAACCTACTGGTGAGGGAATCGAACCCACAATCTTCCGATCCGGGGCAACTCCCTAACCACTAGGCCATCGCTGCCCACCTACCGCTGTAGGTGGAGATTATGAAGTAGGAGGGGCTTTCTGATGAGGTTTCTAATGAAGTGAAGTGAAAGTGACAACCTGGGATTCTGAAACGCAGCATGGCACACGGTGAACCACAAGGAAATTCTTTCTCTGCTTTTAACCCTTACACAACATGCAGCAGGGGGCAGCCATACATCCAGCACCCAGGGAGCAGTGACAGGGACGGTACCTTGCTCAAGCTACTGCTCTGGGATTCGAACCTGTGACCTTCAGACCCTGAGGCCTAGACTTAAACTACTAGGTGGTCTAGTGGTGGCCTAGTGGTTAAGGAGTTGCCCCTGGATCTGAAGATTTTGGGTTCAAATCCCTTACCAGTAGGTTGCCCTGAGGTACCCTTGAGCAAGGTACCGTCCCCATCACTGCTCCCCGGGTGCTTTCAATAGCTGTCCCCTGCTGCACATGTCTGAGTGTATGGGTTAAATGCAGAAGTGTAATTTCGTTGTGTTTCACTGTGTGCTGTGCTGTGTTTCACAATGACAAGATAGTCAAGTCGAGTAGGTTTTTATTGTCATTTCAACCATATACATGGTACACAGCGAAACGAAACAACGTTCCTCCAGGAACTACACATACGTGCTACACCTAAGGCGACATCAGACACGACATAAAACACAAGACAAGTACAGAAAGATCACTTTCACTTGTACTTTCACATGTACTTATTTACACTATATATAAGTAGTCTGCCCCATGGTCAGGGTAAACAGAGCCATTATGAGTGAATAAGCCTTTAATAAGCAGTTAATAACAGTTACTAGCAGTTGTAAGCACTTAGTAATTAGTAAGCATTTAATAAAAAGTTAATAAATAGTTAATGACATCTAATAGAAGTTGGTAAGCAGTTAATAAGCAGTTAGTAAACAGCATCAGTTAGTAGGCAGTTAATAAGCAATTAGTAAACCAGATCAGTTAGTAAGCAGTTAATAAGTAGTTAGTAATTAATCAACAAGCAGTCAGTAATAGTAAATAAAGCAGTTAGTATTAATGAATATTATGAGAAGTCAGTGACAGTTAAGGATGTAATTAGTAAATAAACAGTTCAGTAACGGTTAGAAGACAGTAGGCAGATGCCCAGCCCCTGCTTGTGACAGATCCAGTCTTTCAAGCAGCCTGTTGATGATTAAGCACCACATGACTTCAGATCTTCACCAAAAACCAGCCCCAGCAGCCCAAACCCAGTCCCTCAGCGGCTGATCAGCCAGACTTCTTGACCCTCCGCGTTGCTGTCTTCTTTGATCCACGTATGGATGTTTTCATAGAAACCCAAAAACTTCTTCAAACAGCAAACCCACAGACCTTCTCTCACAGCTGCTGTTTATAAAATCCTGCTGCTCCTGCAGCGTCCAGCGACTCGGTCAACACAACACAACACAACTCAGCTCAACTCAACACTCACCGAATCTCGTCCATCCTGTGTGAATCCTGAGTTCTCTGTCTATTCCTCCATGGGCTGCTGTTCCTGCCCTGCTGCGTTAAACCTGTTCCTGCACATTTTGGGGAAACATGCTCGAGTGGGCGGGGCTTTGATCTTGGCGTCACGACGCCTGCGAACGTCTCTTGGATTTTTTCCCCTCTAAATCAACTCTGCGCGCGAATGTCGCAGGACGTGTCGGCGGACGTTTTAAATTTTCCACAAAAGCGGGCGATCACTGTTATCACTCTCTCTATGTATTTTATGTACAATTTGTCTACTTGTGATCGAGTCTGTATTACAGCCCACTATGTTGTTTTAATCGGGAAATAATATCAAGACGTAATGCGCAGAAGTAGCGCCGGTGAGGATGCAAACGTTCTACCAGTAGCCCAGCAGCGTGAGAGGAGCGCTGTGGAAAGAAGAGCGGCGGACGTGGAGACTGAAAACAAAAAGCCAGAGGTTTAAAGTAGGGTTTTTTATTAACATGGGCCCATTTTTAGCACTTTGAAGGGGCATTCTATGAAAGTGAAGCCAGTCCGGGCTGCAGGCGGCTATGTTGAGGGGAGAGTGGAGCCGTCTTTCATCAAAACAACCACCGGAGCGGCGAAGGGTAACGAATCTCTCTTTCTCTCCAAAGGATGACCTTAAACTTGACATTTTCCTTCCTTTAGTCACCATTGTCTCATGAAAAAAGTAACTTAAAGCCCTGTTTGTAGTGCCTTGACTATTTTCCAGCTCCACCTAGCTGCCTCCGTGTTTAACTGTCAAAGCCGAACTTTACTTGCCAGCACGTTGTTTTTCCCCTTTTTACTAAAACTAGCTTCAGTGGTGTCAATCTAGACTGTGTGCAGAGGCATCAGGAGCCAGCAGGCTGAGTGATTTTACAAAGTGTTTCTTCCAGCAGTTCAGTGCTTGCTGCTGGTGACCCAGTTGTTCCCACAGGCGATGTTGTTCACATGAACGTCTAATGTTTTCCCACACCTTCAGTCCCATTGCTGTCGAGTAGGAGGATCATTCTCTTTTGCACAACCTTTCAATTTAGTCCCTTAATGATGCTTTCTACAGCAGAAGACCCCGAGAAGTATACCAGATCTGAAAAGGACAAGATGCATTTATTGTCACATTGAGATGCCTTAAGATGAAAATAAAAGTCTAGAAGGATGCAAAGATTTGTAAACAGTGATCTATGAAAAGTCATTACTATATCTAGTTTAAGTGAAATGAGAAAAGCTTTTTTTCATTTAACTCATCCACCCAGCAGAAACAGAGGGTAGCTATACATCCAGCGCCAAGGCAGAGGTGTTTAGGGATGGGACCTTACGGTAACCTATTGGTCTGGGACTCAAGCCCACAACCTTTGGATCATGGCGAAGGATACCTAACCACTAAGCTACCGCTGCCCCATCTGATTACAAATGCATACAGGATGGGGGCTGCAAGGTGCTGGTGCTTAGTTCAGAGATCAGATCCACCTGAGAGGCATCTGCATGCACACTTTAGTGAAAGGGGTGAGCCAAAGGCCTAATGATCTCTGATCTAATGATCTACAAAAAATTAAGATGGAAAGAACATAGATTTTGAATTAGGTCATCTGGCCACCAATGCATATATGATTAAAAGAAAACGGAAACTTTTCCCTCCTGTGGTGACACTTATAAGGTCCCAATGAATCTTTTTGTCATGAAGTATGGTTGCATTTTCTAGCATAATGTTTGTATAAATTACATTAAATGTAGGTTTTTATGGCTGATATCTTGAATTTGGAACACCCATCCTTTTACTGACCAGCATCCTCTGTTCTTTGTTGCAGAGGACGTCCAGCCGACACCACTAGGGTCCTCAGCGAGTTCCTCTATAATCAAAGGTTATGGGATTTGAAATGGAGTAAGAATTGCAGCTCTCTTATCTCCACCTCCCCACATAACAGCCCATTGTGTGCTTGGTGCCCACGTCTCAGAGCACCATGACTGGCAATGGGCGGCTGGGGAGGTCCCTGTTCTGGAAGCTCTTGTCGCCCTTCAAGCGGACGCGGCAGGAGAGGGTGATTTTGGCTCGCAGCGAGAGCATGCCAGGGGAACAGGTGCTCAAGATCACAATCACAGAGACCACAGTTATTGAAGCTGACTCAGGGGTGTGGAACTCCAGAGCACTGGCTTATCTGGGATTGTGGTACTTCTTCAGCTTTTGCACGCTCTTCCTCAACAAGTACATCCTCTCTCTCTTGGAAGGAGAGCCTAGCATGCTCGGTAAGTCGAGAGTAGAAGGGTTGCTCCTTGTGGAAAATCTTCATGTTTCCAAACACTTCTTGCTAATGGCATTTAGAAGGTGCATCTTTTGGTTTGCATGCACAGTGACTGAGCAAATACAAGGTGCATATTGTTGCTGTCATTAGAAAACTAAGATGATGTGGAGCCACTTGGTTCAAATGTTTGTATTTTATTAATTTTATTGTTTACTGTATAGCAATAGAGAAATAAATATAACTGTTTTCTATGCTTATCATATGCAACCCAAATCCAAGTATGAATCTAGAAAGCTATCCAGAGGCAAAAGAACAGGTGTGCTACTTGTGCAAGAGCCCTGCTAAATTGCTTTATATCAGTGCTTAATCTGAACAGGAATAATGATTTATTTGAGTCCCGATTGCAAGTTTGCGCAAAATAGATCTTCACAGCTGTAGTTTGGTAGGACATTCATTTAACGGATCGTTTGCTATAATAAGCTTGTCTGGCATTCATTAATTCCTTAATTGAATATTTGGCTTGATTGTCCAGCCACTGGTGCTTTGTGTGGGTGTAAATTTTGATTTTGGTGTTTGAATTTCCCTAAGAGTTGACGAATGGATATTGAGATAACTGTGACATAAAAGGGGAAAAAGGGACTTTGGCCGATAACAACATATCATAAAAACTCATGGCGGTGCCAGTGTTTCGTTTTTACAAAAGAAATAAAAAGTATAGTAGAGTAAACCTGTCCATAACTTAACAAACCTTAAATTAGCATTACTCCCAGCATTTTGCAATATTTTCTCCCTAACCGTGTTTGAATACTGGAATCTAGTTAACCACAGGATTCAATTACCAGTGCACTACATTCACTTGTGAAAGGTTTCAAAGTAATGAGGTTTTCAACTTGAACTTGCGGTCAGCTTCAGTCCTCATAAGGAAAGAACACTCAGTCACTATCAGACGCATCATTTTGGCCTTTTAGACTGCCAAGATTGAAGACAGTGCGATACAGGCAGAAAAGAAACCGTGGCCTTACATACCCTGTAAAGAGTTGGTCACGGTAGCTTGGCATGTGATACCTCCAATTCTACAAACCCTGAAACCTTAGTTAAACCACCATGCACCTGTTAGTGCAGCTCCATTAATTCTTTATCGCCCTCGGTGCCTAGACAACTGAACGTTTTCAGTGAAAATACAACAATTAAGGCTTCTCTCAGGGTTTTTTCATTTGCCAGTAATGCATTTTAGAACTTTTCCTTCTGTAAGTTCAGGTCAGTTCTGTCTTTTTTAATGGAAGATTGAATTCAGAGTTGGTACCTAACAGTTGGCATGATTAAGCATTTTTTGCTGTATTGCATCTGCTTTAATTAATTAGTATGTATGCTTCTAGTTTAAAAGAATCTTCCCCTAGTAGTCATTTGACAAGTCATTTTACCTCGGAAATTCACTCTGCCTGATGGAACAGAAGTAACACCTTGACAGAACTGGTTTGTTGCAGACTGTACCTTTAGACACTAGCATTGAACTGACAAGTTTATCTTATCTAGCATTGAACTGACAAGTTTAGCCTGCCATGGGCACAGGTCAAGCTTGCTGAGTAATCAGGCAGGGTGTTATGCCAGAAAATATATATTGCCTTATAAATTAGTTGAAAAAATAGGCTATTGTATGCATTGTATTGTCATTTTTGTTCATTTTATGTAACCGGATTGGCAAGAAATTGTTTTTAACAATGCTTTCTTAGGTGATGCTCAATTTGTCTTTCTCTCTTTCTAAGGCGCTGTTCAGATGATCACCACCACCATCATTGGCTGCATTAAGATGTTTGTGCCTTGCTGCCTGTACCAGCACAAGTCCCGAACTGAATACCCACCCAACTTTCTCATGATCATGCTCTTTGTGGGAATAATGAGGTGTGCCTCACTACTGCTAGCCTCTACTGTTTATCTAAGAACGGGTTTTTTTTCTATTGACCATTACAACAGTGGCTTGAACAGACACTGGCAAATTGACACACCAGAGCTTACAAGGATTTATGTGGAAGCATTGTATGTATTGGCAACCACAAGATCAGTTATGTAAACAATGATGCTTAAAGTAACACTTCATGAGCAACTTTTTGCCCACAGAGGAGTTTGGTTACATTAAGCACATTAAGATGGTTGCTGAAAGAGGATCATATTGTATTTATGATATTTAAGTTGTCAGCAGGTTTGTGATTAGGGCTGCAAGGAACTTAGGACTTTGTGAGTTTTGAGTGTCTGAGCTGTAAAAAATAAATAAATAAATAGTTTGTGGGCCATGACCAGTATTAGCATGAGCCTCCTTTTAGAGAAAACATGCGATTTATCTTGTAGAGCATTCAGTAAGAATCTAAGAGCCAAGATTAGTTTCAGTTTTACTTTGTTTTATAGTTTTCAATATATAGAATTAGGGCTGCACCATACTGCCTGTTAATCTATGGTCTCTTAATAAATGATCTCTGCAGTACCAATATCACTGAAGGCTACTTTATGCAAATGAGTCTCTAAACAATCAGGGACAGGATTTTTGAAAGGATTCCCAATCACAGCTCAACGTTGTTACTGGGTGGTTTGATAATTCTCAAAGTAAATGATACTAAACAAAAGTTTAAATTATTTTGGTCAGTTTTTAATTTTTAAACATATTGATTGTACAGGATATTTTAAAGGGCCCATATTTTACATTTTCCCTCCATTCATTTGTTAGCTTTGTCACATTGATTTATTTTAATGTGTTATACATCATATTGCCATAGCAATGTAGAGCAAAATAATCACAATGCTGTAATTGTGCCCATATATTGCATACGTAACTATAACGATGAATATAATTTCTTCTGTGTTAATTTCACATATACATACATACATTCATTCATTCAGTTCAGCTGTTTCAGTTTCAGCTAAAGAAGGGCTGTGAAGCACACTACACGGGCACATGTTGTGATGTTCCAGGCAAAAAAACACGGCGTAGCACATTTTTAGAGCCAAATTACCTGCTAATGCTTTATTTTAGTTTGATTATAGGTACAGGGTAAATGGTATGCTTTCCATGTCTTGATGAGTATTTTACACGGTGTTTACGTTGTAAGTAATGTCACATAATTGTCCATTATGGATGCAAAATGATTTTGAAAAGTAACTTTAATTACAATCGCTTTCATTTAGTGCACCAAACACTGAAATGTATTCTGATCTAAGATGATTTCTTTTCAAGGTGTTTTTAAAAGTCATAAAAACAAACTTTTTTCCCCTCCCCTCAGGTTCACCACTGTGGTGCTAGGGCTTGTTAGCCTGAAGAACGTAGCTGTGTCATTTGCAGAGACTGTGAAAAGCTCTGCCCCGATTTTCACTGTTATAATGTCCAGACTGATACTGGGCGAATACACAGGTAATGTATAGCTGTGTGAAGAGCTGATAACTCAACTGACATGGCATGTGGCACAGACTTTCTAACATGTTCTGAACATGTTCATGTTGTGTTGTTACCACAAATTAATCGTTATATTGATGAAAATATAGCAGTCATGACTGGGAGCACTACTGGGATTCCCAGTGGTTGTATTATGTGTTAATGTAATGCATGCTGGGTATCGATAATCTGCTTTAAAGTTGGACAACATATAAAATGCCATTGTCATTTTATATATACATAGGTAAAAAGCTCTTAAAACCTAAACACACTGCTTTTGGGCTTACTTTCAGACTTTCCAGTTCTTCCAACTTATCCAAAAAAAATGTTGGCAATATGAACAAAAGGTGGATTATATCTATGAACCCTTTTTCACATTCCCAAACAAAGCACTTTGTAGCGCAAGTCATCTTTTGTTTTCTCAGCTGAGTCAGTTGAAGAGGACTTGAGCCACGGAGAATATGATTAGAACACAAGTTTACATGAACTGCAGCCAGTTTTGTTAACCTGGCTACTTTTAAAGCTTAGCTCTGCAAATTCATAGACAGGATAGAAAATTGTGAGCTGGGTTAAGGCTAGTGAAAACTGCTTCAGTTTCTTAAAAGGGTATCAGAAATATAGGTTAAAGGTTAAATCCAAGTGGTATAGATAAATATCTTCTTAAATGGTTGTCCTTTTTTCTCCTTTCCATTGCTTTTTGTGAGGAGGTCATCTGCTGTGCTGTAAATGTAAGGTTTGCTTGAACAATTTTATGCCAGGAGATTTATTATACACCTTAAGGCCAATACTATTAACCAGGAGTGTCGAACTCCTGTCCTGGAGTGCCAGAGTCCAATGCATTTTGGTGATTTCCCTCCTCACAAACACTCTCTACACCCGCCACGAAGTATGAACAAGGTGTGTTTAACTCGCCAAAATGTGCCCTCCAGGACTGGATTTCGACACCCCTGCTATAAACTATGCCTTGAATGCCAAAAAGATAATATGCTGGTGAATAAAACATTTTGCATGAAACTTTTGAAGTGTTTATCTGAAGTAAAATTGTAAAGGGATACATTTTAAAGCTTAGAATTAATCAGTATAGAGACATACATTTTTCCCTTTTATACTTTCCACCAGCATTTCCCAAAGGAGACTTTATGCAGCTTTTCTAACAGTAAATATAAAGGCCAAAATCATCTTAACGTTTTTAAGCAAGGAAACATCACATTTTTTCCCCACCAAATTATTCAATCCTATATAGAAACCAAACCATTGCATCATTTGGTCTGATTCTTGCAGGATTTGTCAGCTAATGGAATTTCTCGTGTTTTCTTTAATAGGTCTTTGGGTGAACTTGTCTCTGTTCCCAGTCATGGCCGGTCTAGCCCTCTGCACAGCCACTGAAATCAGCTTCAACATGCTTGGCTTTTCTGCTGCTCTCTCTACCAACATCATGGACTGGTATGGCATTCTTCTTATGAACTGCTATTTGAACAATTTTGCTTTGCAAATTTCTTAAGTACCTGAGCAAATAGTTTGGGCAGAAAATGTATTTAGCTTGCAACATGAGGATAAATTGATCAACACATTAGTCATTGTCTGGTGAACAACATTGATTATAACATTACAGAGGCACGTATCAAGGTTTGTCTACTTTTTGGCAGCAAGTGTGTTTTGCCGTGTTCCCAGAGTGCAGGGATTAGTAGATTTCAAACGTGGCTCAAGATAAGACAACTGATGAACCAGAGTAAGGGCCTTAGGCACCCAATGATCATTGATTTGTGAGGGGAACTATCCTACCTGGTTCAGTCGCCCACAAGAGCTACTGTAGCGCAGATTGTTGAAAAAGTTCATGCTGGCTACGGAAGGCTGGCTATGCTGGCTGAGTAGCCATAGACTTGGTCACCTTCTCCCAATATAATCCTTGTCTCTCTGTACACGTCCAAACCAATCTTGCTTCTCTAACTCTCCAAAACGTCCAGTCTGAGCTGTCCCACTGGTATACTCATTTCTATTCCTGTCCACCCTCATCCCACCCAACAAAAATCTTAGCAACAAGTTCATTGATATGAAATGTATATGGATGTACCAAGGGCACCCCACCTTATACTTACACGGCCCTCTAAAGAGTTAGATAATAGAACAAATTTTTCATTCCATTTGTCCTCAATGCCCTCAGCCTTTGCTAAAATTTAAACTCCACTACCAGCACACCTGATATCATTTTAGTGAGTGAAATTGAGTGAAAATTGTTGGACTATACAAAAAACCTCAATAAAACACGTCCTGATGTGTTTCAGCGATAGCTCTGTTCTGCACCATAGAGAAAGGGTGAATGGTTAAAATATTGCTCATAAATGCTCATTAAAGACTAATTATCTTTCCTTTTTTGTTTTGTGCTGTAGCTTACAAAACGTGTTCTCTAAGAAGCTGCTAAGTGGGGACAAGTATAAACTCAGGTAATGTTGTTTTGCGTTTCTTGTCATATTCTTTTATATACAACATTTTATTTAATATATATATTTAATAATATATCCTCCACGTCACAGATTTTGGCGCCACCACATCAGAATATACAATGTCAAAAACAGTATTATAGGTTTATATTATTTCTACTGTAAATTTGCTGTTTTGGAGATGCAAGATTTTTGCCTGACACTAATTAAATAAGCCATCTCAAAGATACAAGCCACTTGATTAGCTTCACTCACCTTGTATTTACAGTCTTTTATCAGCTGTGTATCTCACAGTTACAGACTTTAGTCCATCTGTTTCTCCGCAACTGATGAGCTTTGAAGTTGAACTACAAATCTGACAAATGGTTCACATTTAAACACAAAATGCTTCCATTTGAAACCTTTGTTGTTTTTAATTACTTGTTGTGTTTTAGAATTTATACTCTCTTAATATTTCCTAATAGTTTGTATTGAGAAACTTGCTGTTTTTCTCAAGCAGTTAACTGGCTTAAACACTGTCTTGTAGGGCAGTTATAATACAGGATAAGTATCCTTTTCCAAATTTTAGCTTATAAGCACAAGTATTTTTATGTGCATTGCCTATAACATCAATGTTATGGAAATAAAGTTTGCAGCATTTTTTCCTTTATTAAAGCTTCATAAATGGGTTACTAACAGTTTCCATTTTTTACCACTATCAGCTGGCTATACAGTTTGCATTGCAAGTATTAGAAATAAAATGAATTTTAAGTCTGCACAGGACAAATGGGCCTCATGTAATCCCTTCCTCTATCTCCAGCCCTCCAGAGTTGCAGTTCTACACCAGCGCTGCTGCTGTCATCATGCTAATTCCTGCCTGGGTCGTCCTTATGGTCAGTTCAATTTCTGCCTCCTCCAAGGTTATCTGACTCTGCATGTTAATGAGCAGTAAATCAATGAACTAGACAAACAATTTACAAAGCATCAGGTAGAAGTTGGAAATTGTGTTTACGATCTATGTGACCCATTTTATTGGTTGCAGGTAATAAAAATTGAAAACTACCAATGGCTTATGAAGATAACATCATTTTTCCATTCAGTTTTGGACAAATAAGATCAATGCTCAAGATTAACTACACAAAATGACTGCTCCAGGGTATTCATGTAATGTGAACACAGTAAATCTCTTGCTCAGCACTGCCTTAGAGTATAGTGACTTGCCCCGCCACACTACACCTGCAGCCTGTATTTGTCATGGATGGTTGATATCCTATAGGAGTTGAACGAGAAGGCATGCTGAGTTGCTGGTTGCTGATTTGCTAAAGGAACAAATGTAGATTGAGAGATCTTCTCTGAACCACAACAGCTTCTGCAGCTATAAAACCTCCAAGTCAGAGAAATTTGTTTGTGTGAATTCTTCCTTTTATTACACAGAAACAGTTATAAAAGAGTGTGAACTACTGTCTTTCCTTATGGGCTGAGTATGGGCTCATTAAAATATGTATTTTTGTTTAAAAAAAGACTGATATCTACAAAACTTGTCATCCGCAAGCTTAGTTCATGTGAACATAATTAATCATGTGTAAGATGATTAAGAAGTGCATGTTCCTTTCTGTTTTACAAAGCAAAGTTAGCTCAGCAGTGCATAGCAGGTCCTTTTAAAGCAGATGAAATGAAATAACTGATATCTAATTAAGGATTCCCAGGAAGTGCAGCAATAATGCCAGTGAGGAAAAGCGAAAGGTACGATGTGCTGAAACAAATCTATTGTGTGTATTCAGGACGTTCCTGTGTTGGAGAAGAATGGAAAGGGTTTCGGACTGAGTGAGGACATAGTGTTGCTCTTGCTGTTGGACGGCATCCTGTTTCACCTGCAGAGCGTCACAGCTTATGCGCTCATGGGACGCATTTCCCCCGTCACCTTCAGGTGAGCACTTCACTCAGTCACTTCATAGTTTTGTTTCTGGTGATTTTTAGGACTCTGTGATTCAAAGCAATCTAATGATCAAGAATGACCACAAGCCTCGCTCTCGGCGTGTGGACTCGCTTCTTCCTCCTTCATTCAGCATGAAACTTAGAATCACGGGCATCTGTTGGTGTACTCCTTCAGGCCAACGTGTTAGCAGCATTCTCCTACAATGACGTAGCCTCTCAACAGTGGTGGCATCGTAATTTTGAACACGACTAAACTGGAGAAAAATAGTGAAAAAAAAATACAAAATAAAAAATATAAGAAATGACAATCAATTTCAAACGCTTTCAAGCTTTCATCTACAAAAATGTAACCTCACTATGAAAAGAGTAATGCAGCAACAGTGTGATGTGTTCTGGTGAAAAGGTACACTATTACATGATTAAATATTATAGACAATCTGTTTTGTTTTTTTTTTACAATTCTATTGTTTGTTTGGAAATGTTAAAACAAATCTAAAATGATCAGAAGGTCAACAAGCAAATGTCTACAATGACAAAGAAGCACACATTCAACAGGAAAACCAAACAACTAGTTATCACTTCTTCTATCAGTGATTTTAAACAAAAGATGGTGTGTATTAGTTTAAGCCAGCAAGTGATTTTATTTATTCATTTATTTATTTATTTATTTATTTTATCAGTGTGGCCAGCACGGTGAAGCATGCCCTTTCCATCTGGCTCAGCATCATCATCTTCAGTAACCCCATGACGATCCTCTCTGCAGTGGGTACGGTACTGGTGTTTGTGGGAGTTATGCTTTATAACAAAGCTAGACAACTTCAGAGACGCATACTGCAGTCCCTCGCTCAGCCGGTAGATTTGGACCAGAAAGCCTTTCTTCAGGAGTGAAATCAAAGTGACAGACTGAATCAGAGGTCTGAAATGGACCAAAATGACTTCTGCCTCTGTTGACTCTTCAGAAGATGGATTTTCATTTCTGCTTAAAAGAACGAGAGTATTTTTTTAAAGGTTGTGGCCCAAATTTGCATTGGATCAAAAACAATCAGAGTTGCTTTATTAGGAAGAAGCTCTACAAAGACTTCTGTGCCTGTAAAATGTCCAAGTAAGAAATTCTTTTCTTAACTGTTCCAGCCAACGTTTCTTTATGCCTTTGAACGGATCCCCGAAATTGGTGGTGGGATTTAAAGAAAAAAGTACAGAACATTTTGAAGGAACGCCTGGTTGGAGCTCTTTGTATTCGCCTAAAGCAGGGATCCCAACTCCTCTCCTAAAGAGCTGGTGTTCAGCACAGTTTGCTGGATCCCCTTTTGTACACACCATCACTTGTCCTAACACCTGAAAGGTGAGATTTACCAGGTGTGCCCAACACCAGCCCTCCAGGATCAGATTTCCTTTTCTTCATCCAACTAGTTTGGTGATTAGTGTTTAAACAGGGTACTTTCTGTATTAAATGGGACCAAATTCTTTTGTTTTCTTTTTTTTAGAAAATAATTTTAGCTTAAATTCCTTAGACACATCCTTGGTTTTCGTCTAGTCTCCTTAAGAACAAGAACTTAAAGGATGTTCGGCGGAAAAGAAATCGTTTCTCAAGGATGACTGTGCTGTTGTTTGATTTTCTTTAAGAGAAGATGACAGTGTTAGAAAAAAGGTTGCCCTGCAGATTGATCACATTGGTCAAGTCTGAATATTTACAGAAAAAGTTTAGGCAAGGTATAACTAATATAATTGGACCGTTTTACTCTAAAATGTTAACCTGGCCTAATAGGACAGGGCTGTTATTACACAACTCTTTCTAAGTGTAGCTTTCTCGTTTAGTGTACCTTCTAGCATAATTACTGACAATTTTTAATTGTACAGCTGAAACAAGCAAAACTGAAAGTGATTTTGTCTTCTGGCCTAGTTATTTCAAGTCAATTCACAAATGTTTTCGCTTGCTGCCTAATTTTGTTTTTTTATTTTTCTACATTTGCAACAGTGATGAGATGAGGCTGCCAGAATGTCACTTTACTTCATTTGAACTTCATTTTCCATTCCTCATCTTTTTTTTTTTCGTGACACTATTTACGTTTGACACTGACTTTTTTTTTTCTTTTTTTTTTAAATTCATTGCCACATCAGTCGTTGACCTGGTTTATAATTCCCTTGTTTATGTTAATCAGCATGAAGGTTCCACACAAAGTGTTTGCACTTACTTTCTCATTTCCTAGTAATGTGCATGACCTTTTGAATGGAGTATACCACTTTCTTTTCCTTAATGTTGGCCTTAATGAGTTATTTCCTGTTTATAACACTGTGACAATACAGAGCACAGGGGATGATGCACAATAACTGGTTGTGTACGATTGTCACTGTTGTAACAAAACCTTGTGTGTAGGCACAGAAACCTTGTAGAAGAATTAATAAACTTTGTTCAGTGTGTGATAATGTAAAGAAATTTGATGCCAGTAGTAACTGGGCACCATTTTTATCTATATAAGGCAAAAGGCAGCAGGCATTCATATATGACGTAACATATAAAAGCTTGAGTTCAAATGTTTTGATATAATGGTGACAAAATGGGTTGTGACACTTCCACTGTCGGTTGTTCTGATTGTAGAAAAATCTGTGGCGGTTGCTCTTGTAAATGGTAAAAAGAAACCACTTTACTGTTTTTCTGTTCATATTGTCTTTTTTGATGGTTCTGTCTCTTATGGGCGTAGCGTGCAAGTTTTAAGCGTTTGCCTTGTGCCATTTTTGTCAAATGTCTTTTCTGTACAAAGTGTCTTTTCTTCCACCTCTATGGACGCCTTGTGTGACAAGACTTGAATTCAAAACAGACCTGTGTTCTTTAGACTACTGAGCTAAAGGCATTCCCTGTGGTCGTAAGTTAATAACCATTGTCGTTTATTTTGTCTACAAGCCTCAGATTCACTTTTTCTACTCGCTTAGGGTAGGAGGGAATCTTACATGAACCTCTGAGCCCGTGAACTGGGACCCTTGCTTTTTGAGACACAACGTATTAGGTTATAGTTTTGACACTGTAGTTCAATTATAATATTCTTCACGTGACAACGGTGCGAGCAATAGGTGTCCTAGCTGCAAAAAGTCTGGTTTTCAGATGCGTGATGGGAAAAGTGAATTTACAAGGCTGTGTATCTCTAAACATGCAAAAACAAGCTGTAGACGGTGTATTTACAGATACTGTTTAACCAAATTACTGTGTAAAAGGACTTTTTTTTCTGTATAAACTGGTCTGATCCTTTATGTACAGACAGAAGGTATTATTTGTGCATTTGTCAAAGTGTACAGCACACTTCATTTGAAAGGACGGTGATCTCGCTCTTCAAGAATACATTTCTAGAAAACAGAATTCATGTGTTTTTGCTTCTTTTCCACTTGTTTCTTCTCATTCAAAGAAAGAACTTTTCTTATTTCAAGGTGACTTCTCTCAACGTGTTTGTTTTTGGGGTCGTTTGTCCAAATTAGACCCAATACGAGGATCTTGATGTAATAAGCGAGTTGCTCCATTTAGTTCAGCATGTTCAAGCCTGTGTAATGGCCAAATGAGGAACTGGGAGCTGAATCTGGCTTCCTCTGGGGGAAAAGGTTTATTCACCACTATCACTTCCTGCAGCAAACTGAACTGATCTGAAGCTGATGCATTTATAAAAAGTGCTTGTAACTGATCTTTTGTTTTTCATTTTGCCAGTGCTCAGTGTCCTCTAAGTGTCAAAAGACATTTCAGAAGCCGTTTTATCATTCTGACCTGAAAACACATTGTCTTAAGAGATATGTCTGATTTGATAAGATCAGGCACATGAAGTAAAAAGTATTCAAAAATATAGAAATAGCTAATATGAATATTTATTGCATTGAATGCAACTATATATTCAGATACCATATCAATTATTATTGTGTAGAAAATTTATTTCATATACGGGATTTTCTGTTACATTAATAACGTTTAATTAGTTTAAGGCTGTCTACGGCTGCGTCCCAAACCACAACCTTCTGAACTTCATACTTCCTGCATTCCCAGTGGTTGCACACTATTCTATGCACGCCGTTTAACGCGGCGGTGTGCGGATTGGGACGCAATCCAATGTTTAATTCACTAGATGGCGGTGTTCGGGGCTCCGTCCTGTTCTGACCCGGAAGTACTTGCTGGAACGCGCATATTGTCGGTGGCCGAGTGAGTTTCAGGTTTGCGCATCATTTCATAGCTTATTTGAGTGTTTTAGAAAGCTGTGGTCAGTTCTGCTCAAAATTCTCCGGTTACATTTTCTCCCAAAATTGTGAATTTCATCATCAGCGAGTACTCGAGTTGCCGACCGGCTCTTTATTAAACGACTAGCGGCGCTAGCGGCTAAAGCATGTTAGCAAGCGCGGTAAAAGAAGGAGAACACTTTTCCTCAGGAAAGTTAGCTCGGGTTCTGCACTACGCACTAATTATACTAAGATGGAAAAACAGTATTTTTTACTCGTTGTTAAGAAGCTGCGATATAGCGAAGTGTTTGCTGATTCTGGCGCTTTCATCTTAAGTTCGCTAGTTGGTGATGTTTTTTGTGTATTTTGTGATTTAAGGCTTTATTTTGCCTGAAGCTAGAACTAACGCGAACCCAATTCTGCCACGAAAGCTCCAGTTTGGTGTTATTTCTGGGTGTTTATTTCGCCAATGACGGTTGAAGCCGCCGCTCTATTGCTATGGCAACGGCGGGTCGGCTCTTCAGTAAGTCCAGCTGTGTTAAAGTCTGTACCGGATCAGAAGACCCAACAAGAACATGTTGGGTATCAATGGAGATCCACCCTGTGGATACAATACAACGTGTGGAAGGCTGAAACAAGTGTGTGTTGTTACTTAGTAGAAACATGTCGCTTCCGAGTGTGACGGAAATGAAGTGTCCGACTTCTCAGGTTTACCAGTGACCAGCACATCCTCGACCTCTCAGCACAGAAATGTTAACATTTTTGATGCTTTCAGTCTCTTTTTAAAGGAAAAGAAGTAAATGAAGTTTACACTGAATTGTAGTGGAACATCTGAACTCCTGTATCTCAGCACAGAAACCGTTGTTGTTGTTTTGCCATTGCTCTCTTTTTTTTGGTGATTCAATTAAACCCAAAACCAAATACATTCATTGTGAATGACTGAAAGATTAATGTCCATGTACTCTTAAGAAAAAAGTGGGAAAACTCAATCATTAAAATTTTGCTGAAGTGTGTGTATTCAAGGAAATGTAAGTGGTTAGGACAGGGGTTAAAGTGTTGGCTTAGTGGTTCGGATACCCTTCCCATGATGGACAGGTTGTGGTTTCAGGTCCCAGACCAGCAGGTTTCCCTGAGGTACAATTGAGTGAGGTACTGCATCCGACAATGCTCTGAGAGTGATAGATGTATGTATCTTCCACTCTGAATTGTCGTTTTGTCTGATTTGATTGACTGAAGACGGCTTTGCGGTCTGTAATACACACTAAATAACCAAAGTCCCCTTGAAAGATCTGATAGCTTGGTGGATTGGTTGATGACTGATGAACATAATTTATTTGGTCAGATGTTGCTACATTAAGTGTGTAGCTCTTTGATCCAGGTCACCTTGCGCTCTATGAGCCTTTCAAAAGGAAAGAAGCCATAATGGTTTTATTATTTATTTACTTTACTTAACTTTGAATGACAAAGTGGGTCACCTCATGTGATCATCAGCTGGAAGTAGTTTCTTCTGTGTTTTGTTCCATGCACCAGTGGTGTATTGCTCTTGTCTTACAGTTGGTGGTGACGTGGAGCTGATGGGGGACGAAAAAGAGACCTGGAAGGTTAAAACGCTTGATGAAATTTTGCAAGAGAAGAAACGCAGACGAGAGCTTGAAGAGAAGACTGACCGCAAGCCCCTGAAAAATGTAGGTTTTAGCCCTTCCTTCAGCCACAATGCCTTTTTATTGAGGTTTTGCCCAACTGGGGTTATTTCATAAAAAAAAAAAAAAAAACCTTCCCAGGAGTCCTTGAGTATCCCTGCCCTAAACGTTTTGTTTTTCTCCTGCTCAGACTGCTAAAACCAGTACCATTCTAAACACTACTTGGTTCACGTTTGACTGAATGGATCTGATTTTATTTTTTAACTCTTCACATTTTTGGAGAACAGATATGCAAATAAGGTCTTGCTGAGACAGGAGGCACTTGCTGACTGTAAATGGGTCACTTTTTCTTGCCACACTCAAACCATTACCCCCAGCCTGTATGGCCATTGTACCTCTAGTTTTTTGTATTTCTAGTCTTAAAAAATCTTCTTGAAAGCACAGCATGCAACTTTTTATGCCTGTGCCCCCCCCTCAATGTAATGATTTTACAATATTTTGTACTGTGTGTGTGTGCGCGCGTGCTTGGTTTGATAGCTATTTTGTACATTAGCAGCAGTTTTTAACATTAAATCGGTGTACATTTTTACTGATACTCTTTGTGTTTGCATTTTTTTCCTTTTACAGACGGATGATCGGGAATCCAAACGGGATACTCCGGAGGAAGGAGAGCTGCGGGACCACAAAATGGAAATAACAATACGTAATTCTCCGTACATGAGAGAGGACTCAATTGAAGACAGGTATGAAGGCAGGATGTCTTTCTTCTTTCTCTTCTCAAGCTGTGTTTCACACATCCTGCTTCACTTCATAATTACTGCAGAGGAATGGTTGTCGTTATTTGAATATGAGGATAACCAGACTAATCATAGTGTTTGTTTACTTAATCAGATACTTGAATATGACCTTTATATTTGAACTAAAAAAGAAATATGATTTTTCAATATCTCGAACTTTGAATTTGTTGAGTTGGAAACCTCATTTTTAGTGTAGCCAAGTAAATTGCAGCATAGATAATGAACTAAAATAAAAGTAGCAGTGATAAGAGCATAAACGCTCTTACAAGCATTAAAATAGCCCTTAATTAACCTAAATACTCGCACTTGTCTTTTTTTGTTGTTACATATTTTTTAACGAATGTCGACCAACAAAGAATGACACTATTACAGACTTTTTGTGTTAAACATTTACTGTTTGTTTTGTAAAGGTATGAAAATTTAAACTGGTAAGCTTGATTAAATGTCTGTCACCATTCCATTTCACGGATGCCTTTTATTCACAAGCCTGAGTTTATCTTATGGACTCTGTGTTTAACACATGCTCATGCTGTTTGACAATAACCTTAACCTCCATGGTTTGATATTGTTTCCAGAGGAGAGGAAGATGAATCCCTAGCTATAAAACCCCCACAACAGATGGCGAGAAAAGACAAGTCATATCACAGGAAAGAAGAGAAACGGAAGGATAAGAGGAGACACCGGAGCCACTCCACAGAAGGAGGTAACTTTAGTGGTCTGACTTTGTTTTGCTTAATAGCTTTTACCCAGATGATCAGTTCATCTTTGTGACTGTAAATCATCTCTCTTAAGCTGGAAAACACATGCGCACAAAAGACAAAGAGAAGGAAAGAGAGAATGAGAGGCGGAAGAGACAATGGCAAGAGGACAACAAGGCTCGCAGAGACTATGAAAGACAGAAACGCCGTGACCAGGCCAGGGCTCACTCCCGCAGAGAGAGGTGATTTCAGAATCATACATGCACACAATTTTGTATTGAGAGGTTTAATATAATGTAATAATATTCCGGGGCAGTGGCAGCCTAATGGTCTAGGCCCCAGGATTGGTCGTGGGTTCGAATCCCAGAGCAGTAGGTTGCCCTGAGGTGCCATTGAGCAAGGCCATCCTGCCACCGCATGCTGGATATGGCTGCGCAGTTTGTGAAAGTGAAAGTCGCTTGTCATTGCGAGGTCAAAGAAATTGGACCTCTGCTTTTAACCCATGCACACTCAAAACCGTGCAGCAGTGGGCAGCTATTGAAAGCACCCGGGGAGCAGTGACAGGGACAGCAACCTTGCTCAAGGGTACCTCAGGGCAACCTATTGAGAAGGGGTTCGAACCCCCGATCCTGCGATCATGTGGCTAACACCCTAACCACTAGGCCAGTAAAAAAATCTGCAAAGTAATCACTTTCACTTTTTATATATTGATACTTTTTTTAAATTAGGTTTTAATAAGTAGCTTTACAGGAGAGGAAAAGATGTAAGATTTTTAAAAATCATTTTGGATCACTTAGTCTTGAAATTTTGGCACTTAGTTAGTGTTAGACAAACCATGTAGGTGCAAGGTTTTGTTCCTACAACAAAAATGTGTTCTATGATCAGGTTATTTGTAGTTTCAGTTTTATAACCCACACTTTACTTACTATCTTTGGCTCTGGAAACCATAAAGACTACAAGCAAATTTAATCCAAATAGAGGCTTGTTAAATGTTATCCTCCATAGTTTACTCAGCATGTGTTAGTTTATCTCTTACTTTTCTTTCCTCACTGTTCAGGAAATTGCAAAAAAAGTGCCTTTTCAGCTTTTTATTCATACAAGACTTCCTTTTGGAAAGTCTGAGCCTGAATTGTCCTACTTAGTTGTAATGAACTTGTTTTAGACATTTTAACCTGCAGGAGGCACTATAACATGGATTTCTTGGGCCTGATAAAACTTGTCTTTTCCTTGCTCTGTGTAGTTTTCAAATCCCAGTCCTTGAAGCCCACCAGACAGTTGCACATTTGTATTCTAACCTTGATTTATGTGAACGGGGTTAGATCCAAAATGTTGGGCTGTTGGGTAGGCCTCCTGGGCTGAATGGAGAAATATTTTACTCAAGAAAACAATATATAACAGGATGTTATCAGCACCTTTTATATGTATTTAAAAAAAGTGTGGATTTAACATACATTGTTTGAGTTTACCTACCTTGGTTTATAAGGAAATGAAACAAAAGTTATTTAGTCTAAAGGAACAGTTAAGAAGCACTGTATTGGGAATAAATCCACAAAACATACTTGTCATACCCAAGACCTTTAGAGAAACATTAAGGTGTTCTTAAAATGTCTGAAGGGTAGTGTGTTTTGTAAATATATAGCTTGCTGTCGGTTTTCCTGAAAATCAGTATTGATAAAAATTGTTAAACATTATGGTAAATTGCTGGGTCAGATTAAACGATCATTCAGAATTTTTGTGAGTGTCCTTTTTTGACTGAACAGCCGAGGCTAGTCCTGGCTGATACTAACACTACCTATGTGGATGTTTGGGGCGCGTGGAGATCCGCTGACCGGCTTCCCCCGTTTCCTCCGACCCGCAGGGACCGGCTGGAGCAACTGGAGCGCCAGCGGGAGAGGGAGAGGAAGCTACGTGAGCAGCAGCAGAAAGAACAGAGGGAGCAGCGCGAGCAGAAAGAGAGAGAGAGGAGGGCTGAGGAGCGACGCAAAGAGCGAGAGCCACGCAGAGAAGGTGTGTGTTTGTGCGTTTGAGCCTCGAGTGTGAGACCTGGCTCGGAATGAATGTTCTTTGTGAAGAGATATTAGATATCGTTAGTAATGCGTGATGTTAGGACCTTACTTAATAATTTTATGATCTAAAATTCCTAATTGCTGACTACTGGCAGTCAATATAATTGAATATCTTTTGAGATGTAACCTCATTAATATTCATTCATTTTAAGTCATTTAGTACTTTTAATTATTTACCTGTGTTCATTTCTATATGATTTACATGCAGCTTTGAAGTAATTACTCAGCATTTACTGTTATCATTTCCTGGGATAACACTCTTAACAATGATCTGTTGCGTCTGTAGGTCCTCTCTCTCACCACCGGGGCATCGTTACAGAGGAGTATGGGGACAGAGCTAAGCCTCGGCACCGCAGTAGAAGCCGGAGCCCTGTTCGTCTGCAGAGAGAGCAAAGGCCTGAGAATAGTGAACAGCGCCGGACAAGTGAGTCAAGTATATCCAAATAAACGCGCACCATTTTAAATAGATATTCTCTGAGTGCAAGTCAGCTCATGGATAACAAACATGGCAAAAAATAAATTTGTTAAAAAGCGGTTTTGACTACTTTTAATTGCTATTCTGACGGCATAATTTGCTGGTCTAAAACTATATCAGTAATATGTATAAAATGGAATTATTTAATCATTAATGTAATTGGTGTCATGTTTAACTTCTATTGAATAAAGCATATTAACCTAATAGACCACATAAGCAAGACACCTTGAACATTTATACAGGAGATAATAGATCATAAATCAACATTGTGTTAAATCCAGATTATATTATTTGTTATGGTTTTGTTTAATATTACTTTCAATGCTGGATCTTACAACAAAGTAAACTCTCCTTTCTGGTTTTAAATGGGTTACGCTTTCAAAGATGATAACAGTGCCAAACATGATCTGTGTGATCTGTTTTTAAGCCATGATCATTGATGAGGCATTAATCTCATTCATTTATAGCACCTTAAATGCACAGGGTTACATGAGGACATAATATAAATAAATAAATACATTTTGATCAGTAAATTTATATAATAAACTTATCAGTTTATCTTTTAGGGCAACTTTTGCTTTTGCAGTGTTGCAGTAAATATGCAAGAATTCATTATTCAACTTGCAAAGAAACTTTATTATTTATTTATTTATAGATATAGATATAGATATAGATATATTAATACCAGGCTATTTCCACACTGTTCCACACCAACTAAGTTCCTCTGGAGTTTTTCCTAGAAGTCTTAATAGACCAGTCTAGCCTGGCTCGTATTGTAATAAAACACTTTTAGTGGTGTGTGCTAGCCATTAGCCTTCTCTCACTGGCGGGGTATGTTTGTGGTCTACTGCTCAGAGGCTATTGGATCACGCAGTCTCCCGTTTTATTTGCGAGATCACTGTAAAAGTGATAAGCCATTGCTGAATTGTGAATAAGTGTTATGAAACATCACAGACGTTGAGCCTGGTCTGTAATGGAAAACATAGTGTTGTAATTGTAAATGGAGTTCTTTTTTTTTTTCGTCAGTAAAAGAAGAGAAGCCAGAAATTAGAGACTTACTTGCTGATCTTCAGGATATCAGTGACAGTGAAAGAAAGACCAGTACAGCGGAATCTTCAGTGGGTAAGAACCAAATACGTGCACGTGTCCACAAAAACCCTAAATATCTCATCAGTTCATCTCATCATCTTACTGAACATTAAAGGTAATTTGATATCTCTGTTATCTTGAGAAATGGTAGCATTGATTTTAGGTTGGGCCTGCAAAACTTTAAAGAATCATGTATGTGATGCATAGTGATGTTAAAAAAAAATGCAATGCCAAAAAAATGTTCCACTTAAAAGTAGTTTGGAAAATGTTGGGAAACAGTCATGAGTTGGAGCGAGTGATATTGTGTGATATTCATGATGCGGATATAGAGTGATATTCATGATGCGGTTATAATACAGTCACAAGCCATTGATGCAAATGAAACTGCATCCACCAACTTTTTTTTGCCTAATGTAATATTTAAACCAAAGCTCATACTGCTTTATGTATATTGGAATATTTTTAATATTCTTATCTAGCATCACTGATATGATAACGTTTTTGTAATTAAAGCTTCAGGTTCTGGTTCTGAGGATGAGGACGACGAAGAGGAAGAGTCAAGCAGCCAGAGTGAAGGAGAAGAGGAGGGAGAGTCAGGGTCAGACTCAGGATCTGACCAGAGTGCAGGTTTGCATTCTTCCAAGCTTAAGATCATTGTTTATTAACCAAAATTAGTAATATCATTTATCATTTTCAAATAACAGATATTGGTGGCATAAGGACGTATTGCCCGCTGTTCTAAATGATTAAAGTTTTTTTCTGCTGTTCTACAGATGACATAAGTGATGAGGAGCAAACTGATGGGGAGATGGAAGAGAGGGAAAATGGCAACCATATACCGGCTGGTGAGCACTGTATGTCACAAGACAAACTCTTCTTTCAGGCCTTGAATTTTAGTCTGTGTGGGTTTATTTAATTTATTTACTATTTTACCTCAAATTTGAGTTTTCTCTCTGAAGAGGCAGGGTAAAGCAGAAGTTTTTGTAATGTACCTGTGAGAAGAAAGAACAAATTTCAATCAAAAGTTATATTTAAGCACATAAATTACATATAATTTAAAAAAGTGTATAAATATAATAAAGATTACAAACATCTAATAGAAGTAAACCAAAATGTGCTACATGTACATGTAATATCCTTCCACTCTGTAGCTTGATGCAGTTCAGCTTCTGCATTTTGAAGAACCATAATACGTCCATAGAAATTTTGCACAACCCACAATCTTCCATTTATCTAAAAATAAAAATGTGTCCAGCAAAAAAAAACTCAATTGCTACAAATCCTTTAAAATGTCATCCTTTAAAAATGTTCTGCTATCTATTCAGTCCCAGAGTCACGCTTTGACCATGACTCAGAAGAGAGTGGGGAGGAAGAAGAGGGTGAAGAGGGAGAAGAAGTGGGTGATGTGACCCCTCAGTCTCATTCTCAGTCTGCCACACCAGAAGAAAATTACGTCCCGGACTCCCCTCCAGTGTCACCTGTTGAGCTGAAGAAAGAGCTGCCCAAATATCTCCCCGCTTTACAGGTTCGCAACTAGGCTTTTACAAAATCAGTGCAGTTAGGAAGTCATTAAAACACAGACCTAATTCGCTACTTGGGCATCTTGTAGATCACTAATGCATCCATTTCTTCTCTCTGGTTTGTTTTCAGGGTTGTCGTAGTGTGGAGGAATTCCAGTGTTTGAACCGTATAGAAGAAGGCACTTATGGAGTGGTCTACAGAGCAAAGGACAAAAAGACCGATGAAATTGTGGCCCTCAAGAGGTTGAAGATGGAGAAAGAGAAGGAGGGATTTCCAATTACCTCTCTTCGAGAGATTAACACCATACTGAAGGCCCAGCACCCCAACATAGTCACTGTCAGGGTAAGTCCTTTGTTTTTGCTTTATTTAATAAATCTGTGAAGTTGTGTGCATGCATTAATCGGTACTAATGAATCAAATGAATGTTATTTTCCTGATTCAGTTTACTTATTTTGTGAGTATGCCTTTGCAGTGCAGGTAATTTTTTTTTTTATTTTGTAACCATGCTTCTATAGGAGATAGTCGTGGGAAGTAATATGGATAAGATCTACATAGTGATGAACTATGTAGAGCATGACTTAAAGAGCCTAATGGAAACCATGAAGCAGCCCTTCCTCCCCGGTAGGCTTTGTTTGACAATAATTTAGTCCCTTTTTACAAAACAGACTTTTTCAAGGTGATGTTTTTTAACAAATAATGCATTAATCCTCTCCTATTCTTTGTCCTTCTATAGGTGAAGTAAAGACACTCATGATTCAGCTGTTAAGAGGAGTTCGTCATCTCCACGACAATTGGATCCTACATCGTGACCTCAAGACCTCTAACCTGTTGCTCAGCCACAAAGGCATTTTAAAGGTGAGTTTATTTTGTTTATTTTAAAGTTTGTTTAGAGCAAGAGCAGTTTATAGGTGAGGTTTTTTACAGGACAGCTCTCCTGAAGATGTATGTGGCTTCTGTATTTTGTAGATTGGAGACTTTGGACTAGCACGTGAGTACGGCTCCCCCCTGAAACCATACACTCCAGTGGTGGTCACTCTGTGGTACCGTGGGCCAGAACTGCTTTTGGGGGCAAAGGTCAGTGAGCAGTCGTTCAATGAGGCATAAACAAAAGCTTCTTAGTATCTTGACTTTATTATGAAGTCCAAATAACACTCAAAGAGGAAATAACCCTATTAAGTCTACTCGGAGTCTACAAGTATAAATCTTTGATTTAATTTCTCTTGACAGGAATACTCCACAGCTGTGGACATGTGGTCAGTGGGCTGCATATTTGGTGAACTCCTCACCCAAAAACCACTCTTCCCGGGGAAGTCAGAGATTGACCAAATAAACAAAATTTTTAAGGTGAGCTTTAGAGACTGCATTCTGAGAACGGTGTTTGTGTATTTGGCACAGTGGGGGGTAAACTATATGTACCGCATTTTGTTTAGGTTTGTTTTTTTTTATTTTGCTTTGGATAAGATGAGTCTGGCAGAATAAAAGCGAAGGAAGGGGAAAAAAAAGAAATATTTCCTTCTCCTTGTTCACTTCATTTATCACTGGGATGATTCATCTGACCTCAACACATTTTATAAGGGAATTTCCCATTCCTGTAAACACAAACCAGTTATTGTGCGTAATCAAGCCAACTCCTACATCCCAGTTTAATGAGCTGTTTAATGTAGCTCTGATTTTGTTCATTTAGATTTACTGGATTAATAACATTTTAAGTAAGTGAGAAAATTTTTCTTTATTCCTGTTTTGTAGGACCTGGGTTCTCCCAGTGAGAAAATTTGGCCGGGGTACAATGAGTTGCCTGCAGTAAAGAAGATGACTTTCACAGAGTACCCCTATAACAACCTGCGAAAGCGCTTTGGAGCACTGCTGTCGGACCAGGGCTTTGACCTCATGAACAAGTTAGTTTTCATTTATATTGGTTGCTGTGAGCCTGGTCGTGACTTGCCTTAGGAAAACACACACACACACACACACAATTCTTGTAAGCAGTACTCAAGCTGGATTAGCTTAACCAGAGTAAAACTTTGTCATGTAATTCTTAAGGAATTTGGGTCAATGATTCAAGCCAGTTAAAGTATCTGTGTAATATCAATACATTAAAACAGAGTGCCTTGCTTAAACAGTCAGGCTATGATTGTTTATGTTGGTGTTATGCAACCTGTATGACATTTGGGAACGGTATAAATATGTCTCTCAGCTGCTCAGTCTTATAGTAGCTTTTTTTTTATCATCTTACCATGAGGTTAGTTCTAATACTGGTTTTACTGATTCCCTTTAGAGCTGATGCATCCCACTATTTATGTAGGCTGTTGACATTGCAGATTTAGTGGATTAAAAGAGCACATATGGTGACTAATTGCACCTTTCCAGGTGAAACTGTTCCATCAAGTAGGGAATCGGACACATGATTTCTCTTGTTGTTTCTGAGGTTCTGCAGTGCTGCGTTTTATGTTACTTCAACATAAATATCTCCTGGAAATCACAGTCTAGCTGCAAATACTACACATATGTGTCTGTGTGCATATACATTTGCAGTATGTAAGCAGATGAATGTGCAGTTGCTTTGTATTCGGTCCATCTGGAGCAGCCGGGGCTTTTCTGATCGAGGAGTCTGTCTGGCTTCTTGTTATTCACAGAAGAGACAGAAGCAACAGCTAAATTGCAAAAAGTATATATGCACCTCTGGCTACGGAAATACCTTTCCTAATTCTCTTTCCTCCATGCCTTTATTGATAGCTTCAGGCTGATGTCATATACTGTTTGGCAGTAATTTGTCAAGATGGCTACATAAATTTTTGTTTGTATACCTTTGAAAAAGCGAGTATGCGTGACAGTTTAAAGAAAGTTAAAAATCCATTTTTTATGAATAGCAGTCATGCCTTATTAGCCAAACCTACATTTCTGGGGCTAACCGATTCATAATCCTATTTTTATTATGTATTAAACTTTCAGGCAATAAGGTTTGTTCAGGCTGTTTTGTAAGTTTACATAAGGTTTGCATTAAGTTCACATCAGGAATACAAAACTAATGACATCCTGTTTCAATGGGGGTATAAATATGAAAAAGGAAAAAAAAAAAAAATCCAACCTGCATCATTATGACAAAGACCATATCACAGAGCAATAGTTGATAAAGTTGACGATCTGCAAAAATATGAAAAGTAGATAATAGGCAAATTGCTAAATGGCTATCAAGAAACAACAAACTAAAGTGCCTGCAACTTTAACTGTATCATGATCTTCCTAAACATAAAGATAGCAGATAGGCAGAAACGACCTAAGTGCTCTCTGTAAAGTATGACGGTGGATTTGTGATGTTATTTTGTGGGCTATTTTTGCTTGAACACATGGATTCATAGGTATCAAGCACCAGCAGATAATCAAAACCTGACTGCCTCAGCCAGAAAGCTTAAATCGTTGTTATCCTTTGAAGTCCCACCACAGATTATTTTAAAGTCAAAACAAAAATGGTTTCGTGACCACAGGTGAGAGATGTTAGTCTGTATGTAAACTGCCGGACTAATGCTGTTTGCCCAATTTGCCGTGGTTGGCACCTATGCAAAATTGCTTCAAGGAAGGATTACCAGCTTACTGTGTATGTAACTGTGCAGCCACAGACCGGCCAGAGTGCCCATGCTGACCCCTGTCCAATACTGAAATTGCCTACAATGAGCATGTGTGCATCAGAATAAGACCATGGAGCAAAGGAAGGTGGTGATGTGGCTTTATGAATTACGCCTTCTTTTACATCATGTGGAACAAAGGGAAGAACGCTAGATGGCAAAGGCTGTGATGCTATGAACGATGTTGTTTGGGTCCTGACATTCATTTTGATGTCACTTTGACAAACACATCCTACCTAAACATTGTTCCAGACCATGGACACCCCCTTTAAGGAGTATAATGCACACTCCCATGCTGGAAAAAAACCCCTAGAGATTAAGATGTTGACAGATCCATAGGTGCCATCTCACAACGTATAGAATCTACCGCTAACATCTTGGTGCTAGATACTACAGTGCGCCTACAGAGCTGTTCAGAGAACCACGCTTTATAAGGCAGATGATTTTAAAGCCATGCCTGCTTGGTACAGCATGCTGTTTGTTGGTTTCATTTGGTTGATCACAGGGAGGAAATTCTGGGTGGATGGGGTCTGGGTTAGATCTGGAATCTTATGGTTTACCTCTGAAAGAATGTATCTCAGCATATATACTGGTTTTACTTTACATTAGGGAGAATTCATTTAATTTTAGGTTTTTGGCTTACATTTAATAATGCTCAGAAGAAGCATGAAGATGCCAGAGTTAACTTGGGAAGCTGATGGGTCCTTGTTGTTAAAGTGGTCACCAGATTATACAGTCATTTTAAAAGAACGTACATAGCTATGTAGTAGAATGCATAAAATGCAGTATTTTACAGTAGAGGTGAGCTGATGGATTTAGGGGAGTTAAAATGAAACTTCTTCTTGTTTCAATTTAATAAATCAAATCTACCTTTTTATACTCTCGTAGATTCCTTACCTACTGTCCTGCCAAGCGTATCAGTGCAGACGAGGCCTTGAAGCACGAGTATTTCCGGGAAACACCGCTCCCAATTGAGCCATCCATGTTTCCCACTTGGCCCGCAAAGAGTGAGCAACAACGGGTGAAGAGAGGAACCAGCCCCCGACCCCCTGAGGGGGGATTGGGCTACAGCCAGCTTGTATGAAAACCATTGCTCACTTATCAGTGTTGTCCCTGAACAGCTTGTTTAACATTTAGAATCACAAAAAATTTTGTTTTACAATCTTCAACTGATTTAACTGACTGTAAGAGAAGTAGGCCAGCTGTCTTGGTTATTTTAGTTCACTACACGTACTTTACCAGATAATTCTTTCGACAAAGATTTGGAGCAGTTCTTTTATAAGTAAAATCATCATCACTAGAAGTCAGATGCAATCCTCCAAGATAATTGGTCTCCAAGTTGTTTTAGCCTTTTTTTTTTTTTTTTTTTTTACTACTAGCCTGTCTTCACCTAGAGCATTGCCTGGCTTGTAACTTGCATTATGATAATCTTTACATGTTTGTCATTTACTAAAAAATCAGAGAAGAAAACAGACTGGCAGGGAAAAAACAAATTGTTGCAACCAGACCAAGGCCCACAATTTGATAGATTGGCTTAGTGTTGTACTCTCAACCAGAAATTGCTCCCATATTTCAAACACACTAGCCTGCTAGTCAACAAAAATACAATACTCAGATCTTATGACACAAAAAAGTTCAACTCTTATTTTAAATTGCTCTCACAGGAGCTGTAACATCCAACCCAATGTCCTGTTGATTTTTACCATATGCCGTTGCAAGCGAGATGGTTGATGCTTGTCACATTGAGTTAGACAACTGTATGCAGTGTAAAATTACCTCTAGTTAAAGGTCATTTCTGAATAATATGAAGTGAAAGTGACTTTCTCCTTGTGAAACAGCACAGTAAATCACAGCGTTCTCTGCATTTAATCCACACACGTGCAGTAGGGGGCAGCTTTGTCCAGCACCCGGGGAGCAGTATCTTGCTCAAGGATGCCTCAGGGCAACCTACTGTTCAGGAATTCGAACCCACAGCCTTCTGATTTTGGGACCTATTCCCTAAACACTAGGCCACCTCTGCTTATAAATTATGAATACAGTCTTTCTGCAGTGATTTAGGCAACCAGTCTTAAATTCCAAGTGTTTATCTGAAACTTATTGACTGTTATCTCAAAATTGATAAGTCTCAAATTCTGAACTTTTAATTCCTACCGTTTTTAGTAATTTAGCTAGCAAGCATGGGCAATCTGACCATTCTGCATCTACGCAAACCTATGTGCAGAAAGTTACAACGCTCCTTCACACGATACACCTGTCAGAGCCATTGTATTAAGATAATTATTATTACTTAACCTCTCAGTGAATTGAACTATTGTGGCTGATAGACACATCATTTATTTTCATACATTTCTCTTTTTCTTCAGGGTGACGACGATCTAAAAGACACTGGTTTTCACCTGACTACGGCCAACCAAGGACTGTCTAAGTCTGGCCCAGGATTCAGTCTGAAGTTCTGAGTGCCAGGCCGGAACAAAGGGAATTCTTCCTGTCTGTGTGGCACTAATGCCAGGACTTGAATTAAGAGAGACTCACTGAAAGGAGACCCTTCCTCTGAACCTAAACGAGACAAACAGACTCGGAGAACTTGAGACCGTTTACTGCTTCATGTTCATTAAGCAGTTAGAGGCCATTAACTGCACCTCTATCACACAGACCCAGGTTGGGATTTTGACTTCAGATGTTGGTGCATTTTCTTTTTTTTTTCTTTCCCTTTTTTGTCCTTCATGTGATTTTCACTAAACTTTAACTAAATCTTTTTTCCTCAATTTTTTTATTTTTGAATCGGAGTAAAATTTTAGCTTCCAGTATGTTGTCACATCAGAGCCTGATGGATTGTACACCGGATGAATTTCAAACCTGCTTTTTAGCAACTGACGAGGGACTAATCACCTGCATTCCCTCCTACATAAACTGGCCCCGTAACCGTAGTTGTGTAATAAGGTAGTATGCCAAATTGCACTAGGATCTACAACTGGCACGTGTGACATTATGTTGATAGAAATAAAATATTGTAATTCTATTTATACACTTCTGATTCTCACATCTTTGAAGCCTCTAGGAATGTTGCACCTTTTTTTTTTTTCTAGCCAAAGTAACAGTTGAGAGGAGCACGGACGCTGAGTTTTAAAACAGAAATGACAAAAAGGGGGGAAAAAAAGCCAGCCAGCCTTGAAAGCAGCCCCAGCACCAGATGTCCAAAAATGATGTCATTCTTTGCACTGCACATACTCTGCACAATCAAGAAATCTTTGTCTGCCTTCCCTGTTTTATTAGAGAAGAAGCCACAGTGACTTTCCTCTCATGGCAATTTTCTCCATTTTAGTCATAGACACTTAATGATTTGGGCGTTTAAAACTGAACTTCCATGATTAAAGCTCTTTTCTTTTTTTTTCCCTGACATTATATAAAGTCTTTGTTTGACAGTGGACTTTCTGGATCACTGAAGTTTCCAAGGTTCTCTCACTGGACATTAGTGTGCTTGTATTTCCACTCACTAAACAGTGAGTCTTAAATCAACACATTTGCCAATTAAAATGTTACAGACCTGCAGATTTAGCTACTGAAATTTTCGCTGGTTGACATGTGAAGTGCCTACATTGGTTAGTCTGATGTAAACCTCTAGGATGGTAAATGTCAAGCATTGGTTAAATGCAATCCAGGGAAGGACTTAAGACTACGCTATGCTGAAGATAAGCTGTTGCTAAGACTGTTTTGTTGTTTTTTTTCTCCTTTCGCCTCTTGAATGTGTACATAATGTATTTTCAAAAGATTTTCAAAAACACAATTTGCTGAATACTATCAGAATTTCACAGAATAAGTTTTATTTGGCACCTAAGAAAAAGACACTGAAAAACCCTGACTTCAAAACATTGGTAGATTTTAAGTATGAATCTAGTGGAATATGTGCCCAAGTGAATGAGGTTCCAGGCGGTGCTGTGATTGAATTAAGCCTTTGGTTCCAGTTCATTGGTTCTCCTCTTCTTTTCCTTGCTGCAGACCATCATCCTAGATAGCACTTGATCTAAGAATGGCAGCTCTGTTAGATCAGGAGGGAATGGAACAGTTCTGGGACAGAACCAGTTTGACCCAGTGATCCTTGGTGTTAAAGGATGCTTAGATTCCCTGCTCAAGGGTATGTTGCAAGTGAGTTCCAGCCCTCAGAAACGCACCCGTACCTTCCATGAATAGTTTGTTAAAACTTTGTTCTTCTTCCTTACGATGCAGGTGTAGGTACCCTCGTTGATTGCGTTGGCCACAATGCTGATGTGGTCGTCCTTCAGGGAGATGTAGCCAGGGTGAGAGAATTCGAGCAATTCGCCGTCTTTATACCAGCTACAAGATCAGAAAGTTAGTGAATTTTAAATAACTTAAGGATCAGCAAGCAGAAAATGTTCAAAGTTTGGAATCTCTTGCCAATTAATATTTTCAATAAAAGCTTTGATTTTGATTTCCTGCTAATTAGCTTTGTAGTACAGCAGCTGTTTCATAATGTCTTACATTTTTCTGACCTTTTTAAAGAAATACTAAAAAGACCAGCTTGGAGGTGTTTGAGTTAAAGATGCTGAGATTTTTGTTGGGTGTGACAAGGATGGGACAGGATTAGAAATTAGTATATTAGAGGGACAGCTCAGGTAAGACATTTTGGAGACAAAGTTAGAGTTGGTTTGGTCCGGAGGAGAGATGAGGGTTATATTGGGAGGAGGATGTTGAAGATGTAGCTGCCAGGAAAGAGGAAAAGATGAGGTTTATGAATGTGCTGAGAAAGGACATGCAAGTGGAGGAAGATGCAGAGCACCGTAAGGAATGGAAATGGTTGATCTGCTGTGGCGACCCCTAAACGGGAGCAGCTGACTGCTCAAGTTGTCTCATTTAAACTTTTTCATTGTGGTTCAAAACTATGAATACTTGTGGTTAAACCTTGATAATTATAATGAGGACCTATGAAGGCTTCAATCATTGAGCTTCATTACAGGTTTTTAAAAAATCCAGCAGGCCAGTGCTGTCATGCTCTGTGATCAAAAAGAGAGGAAAATAACTCACTAAACTTTGCCTTGCTTCGCAGCAATTTTCTTTCCACAGCGGAAGGTGAGTTTCTTTCCTTCAGCAACAAGCTTGTGTTTGGTCCGTGGAGGTGTTGGAGTTGGTGCGGCAGTTGGAAAAGGGAATGCTGTTTGGGCATTACAACAAGGTCATTACTTTGCAACGCCAATCACTACTGCAACATCTGATCTGCAATGGTGCTTAAAGTCACGTTCGAGTTCTGACGCTAGACTTGGCATTGAAAAGGCTGATCTGGTCAGCCACCCAGCATTGATTCTGCATCCTGAACATGAACTGTCATACCTGTTAACTAAATATCTCTGCACCGAACTAACCAGGAGTGACCGTTTCTGGCTCTCGTTTTTGAAAATATGGCTTTCTTGAATCCACGGTCCGTAAAGCAAACTTTGCGATTCCAGCGGCTTGCACTCACAAGAAATGTTCCCCCTCTACCCAGCTACACTCCGCCTGCAATGAGAACCAGATCACAAACCGCAGCTTACTCGCTCTCCTGCGCAAACAAAATCCCAACACTTCGATGGAAAAGCCGTCTGCACTGGGGAGTCTAGAGTAGAAGACGTTTCCTGTTGTGTGCTTCCAGGACACGGGGCTGGCTTGAAATGTTTGGATTCCTGAACGGAGTGCCTGCTAAGATCCTTCAGCTAATTCCCTGTTCTCCAGTAACCAGACTCAAGACTTCACCTACAGACTGTGGCTTGAGCCTCATATTGATCTAAGACCAGCCTTTTTTTTTAAAAAACAGCTCAAAAGATGCTTAGATTGGGGTTCCAGAAAATAATCTGGTTGCTGCCAATACAGCTTTACAAGGCCATATCAGTAGTCATTATAGTAATTTTCTTGTATGTCTTTGTTCTGTCAGGTTGAAAAGATTGTGCAAAGTGGTGAGTAACACAGCAAACATAAGAACCTACTTTTGTTTTTTGTTTGTAAGTCTATTCATGAAAAATGGTTCCAGATGCATTAAGTGGTACTGCAAAGCAATGACTGATTATTAACCCCATAAGATCTTAACATATATGATAAAGCAGTAATTTACAGAATTTTAATGATAGAATTAGTTTAAATATAATTTTTTAAAAATTATTATATGCTATATAGTTAACAGTATTTAGCAGTGATCAAGGTGGTCTGAAAGTCTAAATATAATTGCTATTGGTTACTTCTGAGGGATTATTAATTAATTTCTTTATTATTATCTTTCTTTTTCATTCTCTTAAATCATTCTTGCTGAAACTCACACAAACATTACAGTTAGATAAGCTAAAGACACCGGTTCACCGTTTTACACCTTGACCTCAAACTGTATGAAAGTTGCCTCCAAGTTGTCCATGGTTCTTCTGCAACTCGGCTTACAACTTTTTAATAACTGTTTTTGAACCTGGAATCTTTGGAGCTCTCACTCTCAACACATTCCTAAACATTATCCATGGTGTACCACCTTCTCATCTGTGAAAAGCACCAAACAACAATCTCCGTATGTGAACAGATATAACAATTCATAAAAACGGATATGTGGTTAACCAACAACACCCATCAGTGTTAGAATCATCCCCTACTCAAACCTAACAGTAGGCTTTTAAAAGCACCCGTGTAGCTAAAGGCTGCAAAGTGACAGAAGCCAGGAGACAATGAAAAATGTTTGCATGTTTGATAAATATTGTTAGCTGTCAGTTGAGCTAGTTGTTAAAGTGCCCATATCATGGAATGCTGCTCTTTTTTTTTTTTTTTTTGTAATAGACTATAATTTCCAGATATGTTTTAAGTGGATGTCAAAAAAATGGAAAATTCATAAAGATGCAGGAAATGGGCTCTTTAAGCAAACCTGTATTCTTAAACAGCAGCATTTTCAAAGGTGTCTCTGGGCCAACTGCCCTGCATGTTTTAGTGTTTTTACCTTTTTAATTTTTTTTTTAGGCATTTAGAATTTTAAAATTGTACATTTTAATTTTCCATTTGTGTTCCAAATTGTTCTACTATTCAAGGGGCCATTGTTTGACGCAATCCTGTGTGTTTCTCGCTCAATGGCTACAATGAAAACGAGAGAAATGGAACTGATTTAAGGGCTCTTGATGGTGCCTGAAATGTATTAAATACTTTGGTGAAATCTTTTTTTCACAGACATTAAAAAGCAACTGTGCTGGCTCTTTAATATCAAGCTAATCCTGGTCCAACTCTGCTAATTTGTCAGCTAAAAGAATTTGACTTTGTTCCTTTGCATGGCTCGTTCCCAATGTTCACTCTATGCTTTCAGTTACTCTTTCAGATCAGTGGCCAAAACACATCACAGCTCTACCTGTGGCTGACTACATCAAAGTTCAATTTTCCTTTTATGGCAAATGTTACCCTGTTGTCGTTGTCCTCTTCTGTCTTAATACCAGACTAAACCCTAACCCGGTTTCTAAATAATTCTAACTCGCACCAGTAGCTGCTCTTACCATAACAGAAGTCGCAGCTGTAGGGGCAATGCTTCTGCATGAGCTTCCTTTTGCTTTCACAGTAGCCTTTCCTGGCCCAAGCGGGACAGATAAATAATCTATCCAAACATCCTGGAGGGAGAGAGGAGAGAGGAATTAAGAAGGGAGGGAGAGAACATATAAAATAGGTTCACAGAATTTCTACGATTTTTGTAAAAGTCAACTTTATTTATATAACTTGTTTTCACAAAGCGGCTTTACAGAATCCGGGTCCGAGCCCCAATTGGGTAAGCCGAGGATAACCGAGGCGAGGAAAAACTCACCGAACATGAGGGAAAAGTCAGTTATTAAGAGACCTTTATAGTGGTTGATGCAAAATGCACCATGCTAGAGAAGCTCACAGACGGAGATTCTTCACAGATGTTTTCGACATTAATACAGCTATTTTATTTACTATCTAAAATGACTGACTACCATGCCTATCTACATGCTTTTTAAAAATGGTTAAATACTGGTACATCTAGAAAAATATCTAGGGTTCTAGGTACGTTTTTGAGCAAACTATCAAAACTATGGTAAAACTACGTCTCAGGCATCAGGCAAGCCGTTCACAACCATTTTTTTGTAAATATTTATCTAGTAAATGTGAAGTTTCACATCAAACTTTACATCCTACATAACTTTTGTTCTGCTATTTTACGCACCATATAGTCGATGTAGACCCCAGACATCGTCCTGTGTGATGAGTTTGCGCCCCGTCAGTGTGGCGTTGAGATGCATAATGGCCATCGAGTTCTGGGAGTGCATCAGACCCAATACATGACCGATTTCATGAGCTGCCACATGCACCAGGTCAGTCAGCCATACGCCTGTTTAAAAGAAAAGAAAAAAAAAAAAAAAGAAGAAAAACTATGTATGAACACACTAGTCTTTTTATTAAAAACTGTGTGAGTCTTGCAAGTTTTGTGAAGTGGAACTTCCATGTTTCATTTTGGTCAGATTTTTCAGGCCGTGTTTTCATATAGGCATCTAATTCAAAGGGACTACTGTCTCAGGGCTTTTAATTCAAATTAAAATTAATTCTGAATTAGGATGTAATTATATAAATAAAACAGTTTCAGTTTTGAAATCCGTTTTCCAACACCACCTTTAGGCTGCCTCAAAAATTCTTAACTCGAATGAAAACTTTAGCCTGCCTGCCCTCATAACCTTTTAGAAGGGAGTTTAAAACGCTCACTTGTCTTGAATGTCTGCTTTCAACAAAAGCTCAGTTCAGGTGTGTTCTAAGGGCCACTGGCACATAGCATGTACACAGAGAAACAGAGAAATTGGAGAGTAACCAGTCTCCCACAATAAAGACAGGCATGTACAGCCTTTCTTGAAGCTTAAGAAGCACTAGCCTTTCTTCCAGCTGAAGCGCATGTTCCCCAAAATCCAGTATTCGTCATCGTCAAAGTGGATTTCGCCAGTCGGGGGGAAAAAGGCATGGGCCAGCTCGCCAGTGATGCCGTCGAAACAGTGATGCAGGTAGGACTGCAGACAGTCTGTATGGTTTACAGGGTAGAAGCCTGCCAAAGCGGAACACTGAGTCATAATCAGCTTTCCAACATAGACAACAGACTCAAGATCAGCGGGACGCGCTCTCCAGAAGTTGTAAACGACCCCAAGGAGCATAAATTTGAAGAGTCAACTCTGCAAATTTATGCTGGAAGCAACACTAAATATCTCCCTGAGGTGCACATACATGGGGATTGACTGTAATTTCTTTGACACTAGTCAGTGACATGGACTCTGACAAGAATTTACGAATTCCCTGAGGACAGTTTTTGACTCGGTCCCAGGATATCCCAAACATTGCCAAAGTTCCATTGCAGCTAGATATTGAAGTCAAACTTTGTATTTATTAGATTATATTTACTTGACTTTAATAGTTTCAATGTCTGTGCATATTATGGGCTAAAAGTTACCTGAATTTCTGAGTTATAATTAACCTCATCTGAAAAAGCCAATAAACTGGCTTTTTCAGTCACACACTTTAAACCAATAAGAGCATGCTGAGCTATCAGACAGTGTGTTTCAGTTTCTTGGGTTAAATACAGATTTCCTGTCAGACCATATGGTTTAAACATACAGTGGGCAAAAGCAGATCTCAGCAGCCGATCGGGACAATTCTTAGACAACCGCACCACACAGTGATTCAATATATGGGATTCAACAGTCCCATATATTGTTGTTCTTTTTGCTGTTTTCGTTCTAGATTTGCTGCCTGCTTCTCCACTAAGTTTTGTTTTTTTGTTTTTTTTTTATTATATAAAGATTACTGAGATTACTGGCACTGTTCTAAATCTGATATGTCTGTAAAATACCAGTGCACTAAAGAATGTTATTTGTCTACATGAACCATTTTTTTAATTAATAAAGTACATTTTTATTTCCATCTGCCACCTGAATCTGAAATCTAGTGGCAGGTAGTGGCCAATAACGATGCATCGCTCGGCAAGATTGACAATTTGGCATTTGTTTATCTTTTGTCTAACAAGCTCAAATGCTATTTTTTGTTAACGCAAAACTTAAATTAGTTTAAGGTCGCTAAAGTGTGTGTTGCTTTTTGTCATAATTGTTGAGCTTTCTTAAACATGCTGCTTTTGTAGTCTCTGATTGCTAATAGAGGGTTAACTACTAAACCAAGTCTACTGATTTGATACATCCATCTGTACATCCATCAGATGGAACATAACTGACGTGATTAGAAATGTTGGATTCTTACTGTTACCATTAATGACTTTCAAGTTGCTGCCATGCAATCCTACATCAGATTTTCTTGTGAAAATGCACAATGGTTACAATAATAGTAATAATGTGTTAACAAGCGCTCTGTTTTTCAACAAATCACAAAAGATGTGACCTTAAAAAGGGTTAACATCCGCATCTAAGTCACGCAAGTGATTTACAGCCATTTCAAGCGAATGGAAGCAGCTTCAATTGTGGTCGGCTGCAATTGTTTCCAGGCGTATTATGTTAGTTCGCAATTGCTGAACTCAATTCCAGACGTTTAAGAGGACATTCACAGGGCCGGGTTTATGGCGCACTGTTCTGACGGCGAATTGGGAATTGTGTCACGTTCGTACCGATTTTAATGTCGGCATCCAGGTCAGCAGGCACCTCTCTGAAGGTGAAAGGTGACACTTCGCTCCACATGGCGAAAGCTTTGGCGATGCCCCTGCGTGTGTCGCTGGCATTCATCAGGTTTCTCGGGAACGACAGCAGTCTGCACAAACACAACTGTTAACTTCTAGAGTAGAGCACTACAGGCATCTTGTGTGTGCATTAAGGGGAAAAGCTTACATTTAAAAATCACAAATGCGGTGGAACAGACATGTTGCTTCTTTAGGTTGGTACTGGATCACTGAACACTCCTTTTTGTAAACTCATCACATATTTGCCTCAAACTGTATTGACCATTAAATATCACATTCAGACTAACCTATAAGGCTCTGTGTTTCACATACTGTCTAAAGATGGACAAAACCCAAGAAAAACTTAGACTTCAAGTTGACTGCTACCATTGTTCTGTACTTAATAGTCGAACAGTTTGTCAATGAGTACGAAACAATGTGGAAAATTGTGCAATTGTGGGGTTTTTTTTTTTCTTTTTCTCACCAGTCTATTCCATTTACATATAAATCATGTTCTGAGCAGCATGATGGCTAGATATGTCAAGAAAAGGGGCCAAAGGACACTAACACCACAGCTAAAAAGAGAAAAAGCACTTGTAATTTTCTGTCTGACAGTGAGAAAGAAGGTCTTTGTGCTTGGCACAAATGTCTTGGCAAGAGGGAAAACTATTTGGATGTTCAGAATATGATTTAATATCTGAGAGGGAAAAAAGCATCATTTGAAAACCCAAGCAGAGTTCCTACTTGTACGTTAGCTTGAATTTGTCCCATTTCAGCTTCTCTGGCGTGAGGGTGTAGCGCTTGTTCCTTGAAAGGTGAAGCACGTGGGAGCGAGCATCTTTACGGATCCCAATGATCAAAACGCCAGAAATGTGAGCTTCTTCCTTGGACAAAAAAATCTCAGATTAGACAAATGAATATTTTACTCTTAAACCGCTAATGTCTCCTCGTTCCGTCTTCTCATTCCATCATTATCTATTTATTTATTTCTTGTTGCACTCTGCACTTTAACAATAACGCTGCTCCGCCACACTGTTACACTGCCAATCAACCTGGGCTGCTTTGTTCTATAACACTGCAGCCCTCTTACGAATGAATGTACTGTCTGCTGTGCTGTCTGTCTTGTCTGCACTTGTTGCCTTGTTTTGTGTATTATGTTGTGTCTTCTGTTGTCTTGTGTAGTACCAGGGTCCTGGAGGAACGCTATTTAGTTTCACTATGTACTGTGTATACGGCTGAAATGACAAAATCCTACTTGACTTGACTTTTTATTTGTACATTACGCAGAGTCGTGCTGGCTCCACAACATTTCATCCATAGCAGAGACTGGAGTATCTGTCCATAGGGCCACAATAGAGTTGGGCTTTATGGAAGATTGGCCATTACTTAACATTAAACATAAGAAGGCACGTTTAGAGTTTTGCCAAAAGGAAGGCGCTCTGGTCAGAATGAACCTTTCAGCCACCAAAGAAAATGCTGTCTGGCACAAACCCAACACATACCATCACCCCAAGAACACCACAGTGAAACATGGTGGTGGCAGTATCATGCTGTGGAGATGTTTTTTTAGCAGCAGGGACTGGTAAACTGGTCCAAGTCAAGGGAAAGATGGATGGTGCTAAATACAGGGATATTCTTGAGCAAAACCTGTGTCAGTCTGCCTGTGATTTGAGACGGGGACGGAGGTTCACCTTCCAGCAGGACAATGACCCGAAGTATACTGCTAAAGCAACACTCCAGTGGTTTAAGGGGAAACATTTAAATGTGTTGGAATGGCCTACTCAACGTCCAGACCTCAATCCAATTGAGAATCTGTGGTCAGACTTTAAGATTGCTGTTCACAAGCCAAAACCATCCAATATGAAGGAGCTGGAGTAGTTTCGCCTTGAGGAATGGGCAAAAATCCCAATGGCAAGCTCATAGAGAATTATCCAAAGTGACTTGCAGCTGTAATTGCCGCAAAAGGTGGCTCTACAAAGTACTGAATTTAGGGGGGGGGGGGGTTACGCACGCTGAAGTTTTCTGTTATTTTGTCTTATTTGTTGTTTGCTTCACAAAAAAAAAAAAAAATACATCTTAAGTTGTAGGCATGTTCTGTAAATGAAAAGGTGTAAACTCTCAAACAATCCATTTTAATTCCAGGTGAGGCAACAAAACATGAAAAATGCCGGGGGGGTGAATACTTTAGCAAGGCACTGTACATCTTGAACGAATCAATCATACGAACAAGCCTAAATATGTGCAAAGAAACTGCAGAGACAGAAGCTTTGCTCGAGCGGGTTGCATAACTGGTGCTATTGTGCGACTTCTGTCTGCTTTAATCCAAAACAAGAAATTCAACACTAACTCACAGAGGATCTATTAGGAAAGGAGTGAGAATTAGTCTGCTGGGCCTGTGTGGCATGAGAGACACAAAAATCAGTTCTAACAGCAAACATGGCTATAAAAGTATTTTCTCTTTCTCTTTCAGAACCCAGTGGAGTTCCCATTTGTGTTTAAGATTTGTGTTTATTTTGATTATATGGAAAATTTTATTTTTGAAAACTACCATGCAAACAAACTTGTTTAACGTTTGACATTTTTTTCCATTTTAAAAAAAAAAAAAAGCAATGTTGGACAGAATATCAAATGTGAAAGTAATTACTAATTCAGTGTGATTGTGTAAAGTTAACAATAATAATTCTGTACTAAATAAATTTTTCTCTTCGTGTTTTTCAGCTGCTCCCGTTTAGGGGTCGCCATAGTGGATCATCCGTTTCCATTTCTTACGGTCCTCTGCATCTTCCTTCTTCAAACTGACCACCTGCATGTCCTCTCTCACCACGTCCATAAACTTCCTCTTTGATCTTCCTCTTCTCTTCTTTCCTTACAGCCCCATCTTCAACATCCTCCTCCCAATATAATACTCGTCTGCAACATTGCTTCTCTAACTTTGTCTCCAAAACATCTAACCTGAGCTGTCTCTCTAATATACTCTTTTCTAATCATGTCCATCCTCGTCACACCCAACGAAAATCTCAGCATCTTTAACTCTGACACCTCCAGCTCTGCCTCCTGTTTTTTTCATCAGTGCCACCGTCTCCAACCCATACAACTTAGCTGGTCTCACTACTGTCCTGTAAACCCTCCCTTTTACTCTTGATGGTACCCATCTCCACCCATTCCAACCTGCCTGCACTCTCTTCTTCACCTCTCTTCCACACTCGCCGTTACTCTGAACTGTTGATCCCAAATATTTAAACTCCTCCACCTTTGTCACCTCTACTCCCTGCATCCTAACCACTCCACTTCCCTCCCTTTCGTTCACACTCATGTATTCTGTCTTTGACCTACTCACTGTCATTCCTCTCCTCTCTAGAGCATATCTCCATCTCTCCAGGTCCTCATCAAGCTGCTTCCTATTCTCGCTACAGATCATAAGATCATCAGCAAACATCCTTGTCCACAGAGACTTCTGTCTAACCTTGTCTGTCAACCTGTCCATTACGATTGCAAACAAGAATGGCTCCGCGCTGATCCTTGATATAATCCAACCTCTACCTTCAATGCATCCGTCACTCCTACCACAGATTTCACCACTGTCACAATGCCCTGTGGTTAATATCCCTAATAATATATCTCTCAGACATTCCGGGAGGTCATCAAAGTAAATCATCTGCCAAAATATGTGCATTTTTTAAGCCTGGAAAAGGTCATTTAAGATCAGGGTCAACAAGTTTTTCTACAACGAACCATGTCTATTTTATCAGTCCCACTTATCCTCCTGGTGCATTTTGTGGATTAAAGACTATTTTTCAGCTGTTTCTCTGAGTCATTTGTTACTTACCTTTACTCACTTCAACAAGAATTTAATGCTACTATGTTTGACAATAAAGTGGAGTGCTGCTGTAGTTTATTTAAACACCTTAGTGTCACTGCTAGACTCAAAATGATTCACCACTAAAATAATACCTGCACAACAAGTGATACAGAGAAGCGGCTTAACTATGATCTGTAATTGTAAACTACACCTGTTTGGTAAATTGACCTGATAATGTGGAAAATAATGGAGGTGTAACCAATAAATTAGTTTATATGTGTACATTAACAGCAGCACCAGCAGTTGTGGTTCATTGTGTGCCATGCCTTGTCTGACAATTCGTCACTTCCACAAGCGATAGCTCTAAAAACAGTCCTGAATCTACCCCAATCTACCCTTTTTTTCCTTATCAAAGATGTCAACCAAACAAACAGCTACTGAAGCTGAGCACAGTCACACTTTCTGGAATGGAAGGTGTTCATAAAAGATGACACTACAACTGAAACATCCACTGCAGCAAAGGAAACTGTCAGCTGTCAGGCTGCATGTTTGAAATGGTGTTCTACACATGTAGCTTATGTAACCGGTGACAGTCTAAATATTTGGGTGGCCTTGTCATTCCGTGAGTAAGTGAACTCAACTCCTCTGGAACAAGCAGGCAGGGAAATAAAAATTCTTGGTTGCAGTGTGCCATTGGAACTGTCCCCACCAAACAAACATGCACACACTTGGACATTTTTAAGCAATGAACACATGCTAGATATGCTAATAAAAGGCAAATTACATTACTCACTGAGTAAGAATTTACTCAGAGAACATCTTCCTACACGTGTCCTGTGGACATGTCTTACCCATCAGGACTGTGTTCTACAGTGAGTTTATTGCAGGAAAATAAGGCTTTCAGTTTGAAATGACTCATTTTTTTTAATCATGAAAAATGTACATAGTCTGATGTTCTGGGCCAAAGGTTACATCTTTTTCAAAAGAAATCTGCACTTAATTCAGTTCCATTCAATTAAAAGAAGGAATCACAAACATCATTTTGATATTTTGCACAAATAAAAACAGATTATGAATGCATGAGATTATCCGAAAGTGAAGTGAAAGAGAACTGAGGAAACTTCAGCGCACAGTGCAGAGATCCACAACAAAATCTTTCTCTACATTTTACCCATAGTTAAGCAGGAGGCAGCTATACATCTGGTGCCCAGGGAGCAGTATTGGGGACGGTATCTTGCTCAAGGGTATCTCAGAGGAATCTGCTTGCTCGGGATTTGAACCCACAATCTATCAAATAGATAGAATGCCCCTATTGAATAGAAATTGTATATTTTGATATAATAATATTTCAGCTGAAGAAGAATGAGCCAGCAGGACAAATTCTGAAATGGCTCTCGCCTGAAAACCAGCTTTGACGAGTAGAACCAAAAGGACTGGACATTTGCCAGAAATGAAGAAACCCAGTTCTGCATACAGAAAGAGCTGTGAAATGTTTTGCCAACTGGCTGGAACAAAGATATTCAGATGAATTTGGTAAATCCTGAAAAAACACTTACAGCTCATTCATTCAAATTCCAAGACTGTTAGGCGTCATATTTTCTTAGATTTTGCGAAATTGTTGTATTAAGTGTTAGAATAAACAGATTTCTGTTTTCCCGTTGTGTTTACAGACTCCCTCTCGTTTTCACTTGCTTGAAAAACTGCTCATTATTGAATACTGACATTCTCAGAATAAAAAAAACGACTACCTTGGTTCGCTTTTTTTGAGAGCAACCATGTTTAGGCTGCAATGATATTTCAGGCATACTGACAGGTGAATGCTCTTTTGTTACTGGTTGATACTGGAAAAGTGCTGAAATGTGTATCTGAAATGAAAAAAAGGCCAAATCTTATTCAATCCTGACAAAAAATTCTAGCCTTTTTAAAGAGGAAAGATCACAGCTGTATCATTCAGCTAAAAAGCGATATTGTGCCAATGCTGCTTCTTAGACTACCTTCCAACCACCTCAGCAGTAACCCAACACTGAACCCAACTGAACAAAGTCTTCAGCGTTGGAACACACGCATGCAAACTACACAGAGAGCCAGGAAGTGTCTGGGTTAAGAGTTTACAGACTTGGCCCAATCCTCAGGCTCCTCCACGATGTTTTACTTGCACTCTTCGAAAGAACTATCTATCTTCATTCGATGATAAGAATAACCTCTGTACGTGGCGCGAAAAAAAAACAAAAAAAAAAACTTCTCTTCCTTAATGCTAATCCTCTGGTCAGGAGTGACCAAAGCTCCATGATGGACGGCAGCCAAAATTTGAGATGACCCGTCTGGATTTCTCATTAAAACTGATAACAGTGGTTTATAGAGAGAGACAGAAAGGGCGAGACAGACTGTCAGAGAGAGATACAGAGAGACAGGCAGAGATAAAAAAAAGGGGGAGAGACACAGACTGTGTGAGAGAGATAGATACAGAGAAAGAGAGGTACAGAGAGACAGAAAAACAGAGAGAGAAGGAGAGAGCAGGAGGAAGAGGCCTTTTTTTTGGAGGGGGGCAGCGAGGCAGAGTAGACATTCCTGAGTCGAAGGAGTCGCAGTACAGGCCATGTAGCCTGGCCTTATATCAAATGCTTCGCAGGCTTGTTGTTCTTAGCTGCACTCTTGGCAGACGTTTTCTCTTTTTTCCTGAGAAAAATAAATGGAAAATGGGAGGGAAAAAAATGCTGTTTGAAGTCTGAAGCAAGCGAGGCACTGAAGAACCCTCAAACGACAGCGGGGTTTGCTTTTGGGCATCAGCTTGATCAGACGAAGCGTGGAGCCGGAGTCGGGGCTCTTTTCATTAACGAGCAGGGCATCACTCGGAGCGGTCCTGAACTGCGTGGCCGGGATGTTTATGCGTGGGCTGTGCTGAGGAGCCACTTGCGTAAGCTGCTAAGCTTTGATGTCAGATCAATGCATATAACCATATGACGCACTGCATGGTTGTGTGCTTAGACAAAAGTGTTCCTGATGGGTCTGTGGAGAATCTGGACACAAATATTTAAATATGTAAACCCCTCTGCCTCCAAAACAATCCTGCAAGCCACAACCAGGCTCTATTTGTTTGAAGACTGGTGCCAAAAAAGCTATTTAAATAACTTTTGACGCTTTGGTGTGGTGGCGAAGTCCATTACATTAGTAGCCCTTTGATCACAGGGTCTTAATCCCCAAGATGATGTAATGGCTGGCATAAAAACTGCAGACTTGGTGTTAGGACTTAAAGAGGCCCTTAGGCTTAGAGCGTTCCAGACAGGACTTCAATGAAATGGATCATCCTAGCACTAGAACATGCCTTCACAACCTGCAGAAGTCCAAAACGTGTAAAAAAGGATACAAAGGCCTTGCTGACCATGAAGTGCACCATGGCATACTTGAAGCACCAGCATCTGGCAGGCCATGCTCAATTTGAGCCAAGAGCCGTGTGTTCACTTCACAAGGCGTCCTGCCATAAACTCGGCCAGAAACCACTGACCTCAAACGTGACACTGCACTTAATTTGAGTGATGTTGGAGAGCCACTGCTCAAGCTCAAACCTCTGGAAGGGCCACATTGAACTTTTTTTCTTTCTCGACTTCCAAGTAACTTAACTTGGATTCTAGGGCTAAAACAAATTTGAACGGCTCTTTCTAAATGTCTGCATAGCTATACAATTCAGCTAGTTTCTAGAGAAACATGAAGATGATGATGATAAAAGAGGCTGAT
>CM029373.1:8002824-8060324 GCA_017165825.1 Hepsetus odoe | reverse complement strand
GATGTGGATCTAAAGGACCGAAGGAGATAAGAAGCTTCAGGAGATATGAAATAGATTTTACATGTCAGATGTTGTGACAAGATGTGAAAAATGGTACTGATGACAATCATAGCAAAAGCTGGGAAGCCACCTAAACTATCCCCAACAGATAAACAGCTTCTAAAGCTTGCATCTTTGAGAAAAACACTTTGCTTCATTAAAAAAAAAATCTGCAGATGTTTATCCATCCATTTTGAGAAAATGACATATTGGCACTAAAAGAGAGGAGATGGAGTGAGGTTTTGTATAAGTATAAATGTGTATTTGAGACAACTTTAATTGTCAGAAGAAGAGAATGAAACAAGCTTTTAAGAGTGAACTTTGGAGGTTACAAGATATTATCCCTGCATTTGGAATAAGGGAAATCCATTACCATTTCTTCCAGTCCTCAGCATCTCCTTCTTTGACATTGCCTCCATGTCCACTCTGACCACATCCATAAATCTCCTCTTTAGCTTTCCACTTTTTTTTCCTTGCCTGGCAGCTCCATCCTCCTCCATCCTCTAATATGCTCATGCTGTTCTTATCGCTCCCAATGCAAATCTCAGCATCTTTAACTCTGCCACCTTTAGCTCCACCATGTGTCTTTTCATCAACACCACCCCCTCAGACCCTTATAACATAGCTTATCTCACAACTGTCCTGTAAACCCTTCCTTTCACTCTCGCTGGTACCCGTCTGTCACAGATCACTCTTCTCCAGCCATTCCAACCTGCCTGTACTCTCTTCTTCACCTCTCTTCCACATCCACTTGGAAAGAAAAGTGAAAGTGACTACTCTCGTCATTGTGAAACACAGCACACAGTGAGACACAACGGAACTCAACCTCTGTATTTAACCCATACGCACACGTGTAGCAGGGGGAAGCTATTGATAGGGCCCAGGGGGCAGTGATGTGGACAGTACCTTGCTCAAGGGTACCTCAGGGCAACCTTTTGGTCTGGGATTCAAACCCACAACCTTCAGATCCTGGGGCCAACTCCCTAAATACTAAGACACCACTGCCCTTATTGAACCCAAGTATTTAAAATCCTCCACCCTCACCACCTACTATTGCTTTTTACTCTACACTTTCCTGCCTTTCATTCACACTCCTGTATTCTGCCTTAGTCCAGTCTAGAGCAAAACTCCACCTCTCCACCTGTCCATCACCATCGCATACAAGAAAGTCCTCAGAGCTGATCCTTGATATAATAGATGGCGTTAGATGAACCAATTAAATACTACAAAAATTAAATTCTAGAGACTTTGGTGTATTTTCATGTTAAATGTATGTTTTTTCTTTTCACTGCCACTTAAAAATTAATGGTCATTCTGACTGCAAATAAATTCAATGAAAAGGTCGTCCCTTTCATCTGACATGGGATTATATGCTTGTATAATAATATACTAGGTATGTAGACAAACCAGGTAAAGTGTTAGGTATCTTGTAGCATGTATGTCTTGTCAATATGATGATTTTTGCAAAAATGTTTAATGGGAAACAATGTTATATTGAGCTCAGAAGTCATGTAGTCGTTATGTATGTTCTTAGTGTTCATGTTGGAACTTTAGGAATAAATTGCTGTTTTTGGATGGAATGGTTGCTTTTGCGATAAGAACTTTTAAGAGCATATCGTTAGACTTAAAGTGTAAAAGTTGATTTTAAAAAAGGTATTGTACTATTTCAATATGACATAAGTTATTTTAGAACTGTGTATTACAGGACACACCTGCCTGAATGTCCTGAATGATATACACATTCTTCTTCCCAGAATAGTATACAGAGATTTATTAAATAAAAGGCTATTTCTGGAGCAACAATATGTGTATTATATGTATGCTATAGACAGCAGATGAAATAGAACAGTAACAGAAAAGTGATAACAGATATAGAGAAGTGATATTTGTAGTTCCTTCAAATTGTAATGAGTAGGCTTTCGCATTTTGTCCCTAATTTCTTATTTTGAGGCTTTGTTTTGTGCTGGTTTGTTACTGAAAGCATCTGTAAATAATACATATAATCAATCAGCTCAATCACTCACATTTAGTTAAACAGCTTAATCTTTCGAATCACTAGTTTTCTTTCATTTTTACCTTAAAATGTCCCCAAAAGAAAAAAAACATTGTGCCTAACAAACATCATTTTCTATGTGTTTACATACTAGATCTTGTAAGAAGCTCAATTTGAGATTTAGAGGCAGCTCAGTCCTTGAGTGCTCGCATTTGGTCTGATTTTCAAGTATTCAAGTTCCTTTTTATGGACTTACTTTACTGCATTTATTTATTTATTTATTTATTTATTTTGACCGCTGCAAACATCACTTTCCCCACAACGTTGCACTTCTCTTCTGACACGTATAGGAAAGCAGCTGAGCAATGCTGGCATCAATTATTGCGGATTACAGATTGACCAACTCAGTCCACTGTTTATGGAGTTTTGTGAGATGAACGGCTTTGGAAAAAACATCTGTTTTCAACTTACTTGTGTGGTGCACTTTCAAACACAAATGTTCCGATGTTTAGTCTACGCGACATCCCTAAAGACATTCAGTTTTGATTCACTGGCAATCATGTATGCTTCCAAATGCATTGCTGATAGCTGTGCATGGTCAATAACACGTGCACACAGGCTGTACACTTAAGCAGATGATGAGCAGATGAAGCAGATTTATATTCTTTATACTGCTGGTTAGCACTATACGTATGATCCACCCATTTTTAATACACAGTCCTCACATACAGGTTCTAAATTTACAGATTTTTAGGGACATTTAAATGAATTCAAGTTCCTTTTAATGTTGGTGATTGGAACCTGAGATCACAAGAGGAACCAGAGGAACATTGGCAACTCACGTAAAGCCGTTTTATTTTGTGAGTTATGTGTAATATAGATAGAGCTTGGTCCACGGATTCCCTCAACAGTATTAATACTTTGAAGTATACATTTCAACTCTCTTTGTTGTGCAGAGCTCGTAAATCTCATCACAGTTTAGGGATTTCACTGCTTAAATATACATGATTTAACTCATCTGTTAACAGGTTTGGTTGGTGTGATTTTGAGGAGTCACCAGAGCACCCTAGAGCTCACCAGAACCCGAAACGAAGACCACAGTTGGTTTCCAACATTTTGAGGTGAGACAGGTTCAAGTTCACACTTCTAAGCTCTTCTATTTCTTCTGATTCTCACATGTTCACTTCTTACTCCATGACTGATGATTGTTCTGATAAATCTTGAGTCCACCTAATGCAGTGAGGGGGACGGTACCTTGCTCAAGGGTACCTCAGGGCAACCTACTGGTCTGGGATTTGAACCCATGACCTTCTGATCCTGGGGCCAACTCCCCAACCTCTAGACTGCCACTGCTCCTGTGAAAACACTAAATGAAACCGAAACACCAATATCTAATACACATATACTCCATTAAAACTTTTTGGTAGCTATTTTCAGTTTTTATTTGACACCAGAAGAATAGGGTGGAGAGATTCTGCTTCTCAGCCAATCATATTGCTATGTGCGGTTCATAGGATCCACAGGATGCCACAGATATTATCATTTTTGCACTCATAAATGGCCACCTACAAAAATGTAGTTCTACAGAATCCCAACAGAGAAACAAAGACTAGAGGAGGAGACTGTGATTTTAGGAGAGGGAATTAAAGAATATCAACCAGTAGATCACATGACCATTCCATTCCCATCAAATTTAATTAGGTTAACGATTGTATTATTTGTCTTTCCCACATCGGTCTGGCACAGCTCTTTTCTTGGGCCAATGCACAAACCACACAAACCATAAACTTCTATACTATACACACTATATCACATGTCCACTGGCCGTGAACTGTTATTACACAGTGCTTAGTGTGGTAGTAAATATGTTGACAGAAACCCCTAAACCCCTAAATTGGGAGGTACCTAGTTAAAGGGAAGGTTAATTCAGTCTGAAAACAGTTTCTGGAAGAAGAGGATAGCTAGTCAACACTGGACAATTATCACTGCACTCTTTCTTCTACTTTCGGCTGTTCCCATTTAGAGGTCGCCACAGTGGATCATCTGTTTCCATTTCTTCCTGTCCTCTGCATCTTCCTCCTTCAAACCGACCACCTGCATGTCCTCTCTCACCACGTCCATAAACCTCCTCTTTGGTCTTCCTCTTCTCCTCTTTCCTGGCAACTCCATCTTCAACATCCTCCTCCCAATATGACCCTCATCTCTCCTCTGGACATGTCCAAACCACCGCAAACTTGCTTCTCTAACCTTGTCCCCAAACGTCTAACCTGAGCTGTCCCTCTAATCTACTCATTTCTAATCCTGTCCATCCTTGTCACACCCAACTAATGTGTGTGTGTGTGTGTGTGTGTGCGTGCATACATGAGTGGAGAGATAATTATCCGATATATATTTAGTTAATTGGAATTAGTGGGAGGGGTTCTCCACAAGATAAAGGCAGACAACACTAAAGAGGAGCTCTGGAAGGATTTCTGGTGGATTTTAGTAACTGAAACACTGTGGCAGGATCCAAAGTCAACAAAACGTATAGTTTTGCCTCATAGATTTGTTTTTCTTCTCTTACAATGTTGTCTAAATGTTCGATGGTTCGTCTCAGAGGGAGAGATGTATTTCCAGGGCACATGCCTAGTCACGTGACTAAAAACCGTGACTCGCACACATGCCGGCACATTTTTAATATACTAATATATTTTTTAATGATATTCCAAATAGTTTACCTGCATAGTATGCTCATTTGAATTACATTTTTGTACGCACAATAACTATTTATACGTGACCGATTTGTTTTCACCACCCGATCAGTTCGTACAATAAATTTGAATTTTATGACTAGTATCAACATTTTTGCTTGTTGGAAATACATTTCTGGGAGACAAATATGCGCACAGCCTGATTAAAACTCTTTTACTTCCCATGCTGAGTTCAAGTTTTTAATGGTTTAATCCCAAATCCCTCAGCGGTGAACGGAGTGCCCTGATTGAACCGCAGCGAGCAGGACCTCAGTCACGGTCTGCGAAGTGCACTAGGTAGGGAGTATGGAGCCATTTGAGACGCGGCCACTCGTCTTAGTAACTCGTCACTGCAGCTGGAGTTTGTTTATAGACTCGCTGTAGCAAACCAGGGTTTGCACTTTAGATATTTAGCTCTTTATTGTTTTATATATTTTTTTAAATGTTCACGCTGGCTCTTAGAGTGTGACGAGTTTCCGTCAGTCCCGTGTGGACGGTCGCACCGTGTGAGGGCTGGACTGAGATGGCGCCCGCCTGCTGCCCGTTAGCGCGTTAGCTCGGCGGCTAAGCTAAATGTCCTCCTAACCGACACGTCGCCCCTTCAGCCTGTCAACTCTGGACCCGAGCCGCCGCAGGGAAGCGGGAGACCTCGAAAAGATGTGTCCACACTGCTTCAAATAGCTCGGAGTTGGACGAGAGCAGGTTTTTATTTCTCCCTGAACTTCAGCTCGGCTCGTAAATCTCCTCTAATCTCTGACTAGCTGTTTAGCAGCCTGTCATTAGCCTCTAGCAGTCGTGCCCCTTCTCTGTTTCTCCCTCAAATGTCAACAAAACCATCCAAAGTCGATGATATTAAAGAACAGACATACTAGTGTGTGTGCTCTACACCAGAATGGTGATTTCTGTGGGGTATATTAGCCAGTTCTCTCACTAATACTACTAATCTCAGTGTCTTGACCCCAGCCTGGCAGTGAGTTTTCCACTCTTGAGCATCTAAACGCCTTTTCTTCTTCCTGGTTTGTTCTAAACTGACCAAATCACCACTGACACCACACATGGTGTGGTTCCATTGAACTAGCCGCCAAGTGTGTACGAATATTTAATGTGGGAGGTATGCATGCTGAACATTTCCTTATCATCTGAAGGAGAACAGCTGCCTCCAGGTTTCTTAACTAAATGCTCTTACAGTCATTCTGAGTGGGGTTTGATGTGAAATGCCCTAGAGAACCACGCTGTTGATAACAGTGCTGATAGAATCCAGATGTCTCGAAGCCGGATGCGTGAAAGATATGAACCTGTCTGGGAAAATTAGACACAGAATTTAGTTTAAAGATAAGCATCATGTCACGAAACAAAGTAATGTGTAGATTTGTGCTATAGACATCTCACTCCCTGCTTGTGAAGTTCCCCCTTAAGATGTTTTTGACACTCAGTATGTTACTTTCTGTGAATTTTTACTCTGCTTACCTTTCCTTCACAGGTACACCCTTATTTGTACTTCACTACAACCCAGCACTGAGGTAGTGATGGCAGCTGGCCAGAAGAAGATGAAAGCTGAGTCGTATGTGTTGGCGGGATCCAACGGACTGAATGGGGCAAAAGCACAGAGGGGGATGTCTTTGGAGAAAAATCACAACAGCAAAGTCTCCAAAGTGGCCAAGATGGCTTTGCACGTGCAGGAAAAATGTGCGGCATATGTTTTGGCTCTGCGGCCATGGAGCTTTAGCGCTTCCCTCACCCCCGTGGCCTTGGGAAGCGCTCTGGCATACAAGCTTGAAGGCTCTGTGGACCTTGTCATTCTGTTGGTCTGTGCTGTGGCTGTCCTGGTGGTCCACGGGGCCGGGAACCTAGTGAACACATACTATGATTTCTCCAAGGGAATCGACCATAAGAAGAGCGATGACAGGACTTTGGTGGATCAGATTCTGGAGCCACAGGATGTGGTGATGTTCGGCGCCGTGTTGTATTCGGTGGGATGCCTCTGTGCCACCTTGCTATATTTCCTGTCCACGCTGAGACTCGAGCATCTGGCTCTCATCTATTTTGGTGGGCTGTCAAGCTCCTTTTTGTACACGGGAGGTAAGCATGTCTAAAAGGCTCCTTCAGAGTCCTTTGCTGCGGCTGTAATTCCACTTATCATGATGAGAATTGCACAAGGCAGATTTTTGTCATGACACAAATCTCAACCCATTGACTTTGCACGTGAGCGTTGACGTCACACGCATTTAACAAAACTGATGTAATTTGAGAGTGATGGTTATCACTGATGCAACATGTTAACTGATCAAGGGCTCCAGATCTCCGGTGCTGCGTGGGCCAGAGAATTGCACAGTTGATTTATTCATTTTTATTGTTCATACATGGCTGTTTTCGACTCAATACTTTAATTATATGTTGGCCCATGTTTTGGATGAGTGGATTTGCTCGTAGTGTTGTGTACAAACATTGTTACATATTATTGTGCCATTTAGCAAATTATAGAGGAGGTAATGTTTGTCAGAAGTTTTGACAAGTTTGTTATTTTAGGTGTCTCATTGTATTCAATCTAAAACCTTCCGTCTTTATTTCCCCAGTAAGCTAAATATTTGGTTTTGAGTAATACGTGTATGGAAGTGTAATCTGTAACAGTTACCCTGAAAATTTGCAGAGAAAAACTTTTTTGACATTGTAAATCAAGTTGTTGATTTATTTTACCTTTGCAAGACAGATTAATGACTGTTGTTAAATCTTACATTAACACCAAAAAATATATTTTAAACACTTGATTCATAAATGTGAATTATTTTCATTTTATTTCTTTGTGTCACAGGAATCGGTCTGAAATATGTTGCTCTGGGAGATGTGGTCATCCTCATCACCTTTGGGCCATTGGCGGTCATGTTTGCTCATGCTGTTCAGGTGGGTTACCTGTCTGTGCTGCCTCTGGTCTATGCCGTCCCACTGGCGCTCAACACTGAGGCCATTCTGCACAGCAACAACACCCGGGACATGGACTCCGACAAACAGGCGGGCATCGTTACCCTCGCCATCCTAGTGGGCCCCACACTGTCGTATGTCTTATACAACCTGCTGCTCTTTGTCCCTTACGTGCTGTTCTGCATATTAGCCACACGCTACACCATTAGCATGGCCCTGCCGCTGCTGACGCTGCCGATGGCTTTTCCACTGGAGAGGCAGTTCCGCAGCCAGTGCTACTCCAAGATCCCTCAAAAGACTGCCAAGCTCAATCTGCTGATGGGACTCTTCTACGTCTTTGGAATTATTTTAGCACCACAGGGTAGCTTGCCCCTCTTGTGAAGAACTTTTCTTTATTTTGGTCATTGTCTTTGTTTTGTCGTACTAGGAAATATACTTCTCTTTGTATTTATAGCAGTTTTCTGAAGTACAAAGACTCTAATTTATTGTATAATTTATGCTTAAGAGCTACTAAACACTTTGCGGTACATCCAGGCGAACCAGAAACCGCCCGGTGACATCAGTATTCCGCAAAAACCTGTGCAAAGTGTTGATGATTGCTGATCTGTATTAAATTATTGGGAAACATCATCTTATTTGGGAAAGGCAGAAGAAACGTTCAGTTTGTTCCCTGGACATGTGAAGATTTTGTAACTAGTAGATTTGAATATTTACTTGTTAAATTTCGAAAGTATTTTTTTGTTAGCAACCAAGGGGTTCCATCTGTATGTCGTAGAGCATATTCCATAGCCAAGCTTAAATACTTAAGTTGCCAGAATTGTCCAACTGTGTCCAAGTCACACTCTGTTACATCCAGAGTCGTGCACTGTGTAGGACCAAAGGTTGAGTGACATGGGCCAGGTGTGCTGTGAGTGGGCAGGCGTGAAGGAATATTATAAATATATATGCAATTGTGTCAATACGTTGGCTTTTCGGAGCCCCAACGTCAATCCGATCCATTTTTTAAAAGGCGTGGCAAAATGCAGTTTAGCCTCGTCTCCTCTAAAGAGCTGTGTTTTGATATCAGTCCTTTTTAAGAATAGTTTCCAAACTTCAGTGGCAAACAAAGTTGGATCTTTTCATTGGCAATGCACTGAAGAGACCACAAGTCAGCTTGGTACTGTCATGGCAGTCGGGTATTTTAAAATAGTGATGGTTTCTGTGATGTCCAAACTGGTACTATGAGCTTTTTCATTTTCTGGTTGAGGGCATTTTAGTTCTCTGACCACACAAGGCTGGTTTCCAAGACAGGGCTTAAGCCCATCTCTTAACGGCCGAGCATTTTTAATACACCATTGAAAGGAAAATTAAATGAAGGTCTGGTCTTAATCTCTGTCCTGGAAAACAGACCCACAGTTTTCCGACTACTGACCCATCTGCTGGACTGCTACCACTCTAATGTTGTCTTAACGCCATCAGTGAAGCGGACAGATGAAGGCGAAAGCATAAGCACACTACACCAAGTTTCCAGTTTTTAATAAATAACCTGCCCACTAAAAAAAAGTATTTGTTTCAATCCGATTTGGAAAATCATTCTAGCTAAATGTGCCTCTTTCACACGCTTGTGTCATTCGCAGTACCAACAACCCTGGCATTTCCCAACATCCAAAGAAAAAAGACATGATGGAAGTATTCATTCTGCTTTGACAAGCACCATCAGTCCAAAGATTTGATTGGACAATTTAGGAAACAAGACAAAAATGAATCCTGTAGGATTGTAGAAGGCATTCTCTTGTATAAGAGACTTTAAAACTCAGGAATTGTCCTCAAACTGACTCACTGGATAAGGATTTGATGGACTTCATGGTCATTATAAACTTCTACACTGTCAGGATAAAGAATCAGGTGAACCTGTTGCCATTTACACCACAAATCATGTGGATTCAATTGGGGAAATGATCAGTTCAAATGAAATGATAGTGGTACAGAGAGGATTTTGTACTAAGATTGATAACATGAGCCTAAAATTGATGTTCTATCATTATCAATACAATGTTAAAAATAGACTAGAGCACCTTTCATACATTTAGATTTACACTTTGCAACAATTCTGTTTTTTTAAGTGAATTATTGTAAATAACCACACAAGGAAAACGCAATCTAAAAATGAAGAAAATGTATATAAACCGGTCAGAATATGTTAACAGAAAGCTCTTGAATAAAAATGTCTTTAGCTGTTTTTAAAACTGATAACTGGAGTTGCCTTGTGAATATTAATTTGCAGTGTGTTCCAAAGTTTCAGTGCATAAAACTAAAGGCTGCATCCCCAGTTTATATGTTTCATTTTAGGAACATTTGCTGATCTTCAGGCTTCATTAGGAGTGTAGCTATCAGATATTTGAAGACCAGTAACAGGATTTTGAATTTTAATCTATTGTGAAAGAGGCAGGCAGCCAGTGAAATATACAGTACTGTGCAAAAGTTTTAGGCAGGTGTGAAAAAATGCTTTAAACAAAGAATGCTTTCTAAAATGGAAGTGTTAATTTTATCAAATCAACAAAATGCAGTGAATGAACAAAAGAGAAATCTAAATCAAATCAATATTTGGTGTGACCACCCTTTGCCTTCAAAACAGCATCAATTCTTCTAGGTACACTTGCACAGTTTTTGAAGGAACTCTGCTTGTAGGTTGTTCCAAACATCTTGGAGAACTAACCACAGATCCTCTCTGGATGTAGGCTTCCTCACGTCCTTCTGTCTCTTCATGTAATCCCAGACACACTCGGACGTTGAGATCAGGGCTCTTTGGGGGCCATACCATCACTTCCCAGACTTGTTCTTTATGCTGAAGATAGTTCTTAATGACTTTAGCTGTATGTATGGGGTCGTTGTCCTGCTGGAGAATAAATTCGGGGCCAATCATACACCTCCCTGATGGTATTGCATGATGGGTAAGTATCTGCCTGTATTTCTCAGCATTAATCCTGACAATCTCCAACTCCATTTGCAGAAATGCAGCTCCAAACGTTCAAGGAACCTCCACCATGCTTCACTGTTGCCTGTAGACACTCATTGTACCGCTCTCCAGCCCTTCAACGAACAAACTGCCTTCAGCTACAGCCAGATATTTAAAGTTTTGACTCATCAGTCCAGAGCACCTGCTGCCATTTTTCTGCACCCCAGTTCCTGTGTTTTCATGCATACTTGAGTCTCTCGGCCTGGTTTCCACGTTGGAGGTATGGCTTTTTGGCAGCAACTCTTCCATGAAGACCACTTCTGGCCAGACTTCTCCAGACAGTAGAGGGGTCTACCTGGGTCCCACTGGTTTCTGCCAGTTCTGAGCTGATGGCACTGCTGGACATCTTCCGATTTCGAAGGGTAATAAGCTTGATGTGTCTCATCTGCTGCACCAAGTTTCCTTGGCCAACCACTGCGTGTATCATCCTCAACGTTGCCCGTTTCTTTGTGCTTCTTCAAAGAGGCTTGAACAGCACATCTTGAAACCCCAGTCTGCTTTGAAATCTTTATCTGGGAGAGACCTTGCTGATGCAGTATAACTACCTTGTGTCTTGTTGCCGTGCTCAATCTTGCCTTGCCTTGCCTTGCCATGCCATGCCATGCCATGCCATGCCATGCCATGCCATGAACCTGTCTTCCACAACCTCACCTTGGGAGCAGAGTTTGGCTGTTCCTCACCCAGTTTTAAGCCTCCTACACAGCTGTTTCTGTTTCAGTTAATGACTGTGTTTCAACCTCCGTGTGGCATTGATGATCATCAGCACCTGTTTGGTAAAACTGGTTGATCACACACCGACTATAATCCTACAAAATCCCTGACTTTGTGCAAGTGTACCTAGAAGAACTGATGCTGGTTTGAAGGCAAAAGGGAGTAACACCAAATATTGATTTGCTTTAGATTTTTTCTTTTGTTTGCTCACTTTGCATTTTGTAAATTGATAAAAATAAACAATCATTATTTATACTTCTGAAAGCATTCTTTGTTTACAGCATTTTTTCACACCTGCCTAAAACTTTTGCACAGTACTGTATTCTACTGTATTATATATACTGTATTCTGTATTCTAATTTATTCTCTTTTTTTGTACATGCCTCTGCTTTTTTAATCTGAGAAATCCTACTTTGTGAAATACACCCTTGCAAACATCATAAGTGGCCCTGATTTTTATCTGATCTTCAGAATAAGAGGGTGGAAATCTGTTTCTCTAAGCAAAGTCCCTGATTCCCTTCAGTCGTTTACAGGGATCGGGTGTGTTGCTGTGTTGAGGCGGCGGGGGGCGCTGTCGCTCAACTAATGGCTAACATTGAATCACTAACACTGAGATCCTATCAAAACAATTCCAGCCTATTCTTTTAGGCACCTTCTACGCACTGTCTGCGAGTTTTTCTCAGCGAGGATCAACTCCGAAATCAGCTTTAATATCAGCGACGGCACGCACGGAGTCTACGAGCGAGGAATCCGCGCATGTGCGCTGCCTACACCGAGTCTGAATCAACGAGCCAACTCTTGTGAACTGGCCGTTTCCACGAACCGAGTCAATGATTTATTTCTGAAGCCTTTTTTTGTTAGATTTTTTTTGGTGCGAGTTTCCCGAGGAGTTTGACTCTACAGCTCGACTTTATGCCGCGCGGAGTGTTTGGGCGAAATTAACGAGGACGCTCAAGATGACTTCATTTAATCGTCACGTAGTGCTCGACTCGTTCGGAAAGAGTCGGTTCCGCGTGAACGAGTCCGACATCCTTAACGACATCCACTGTCAGCTGTCTCAAACCTGCCGCTCTACATACCGCAGGGTTAACGCTGAAAACGTCACTGAAAACATGAGCGAGTCTTCATGTTGAGCTCCCCCTCTGTCAGTTAAGTCGCGTAGGGGGCGAAAAAGTCCAATTAAAAGTGTCGACGCTGAGCGTGGGAGTGTCACCCCGAATCCCCGCTGCTGGCCGTGTTGTTGTGTTAGCATAACTAGCACGTCGGCGGCGCCGTTTTTATTTCTTTTTCGATTATTTCAGCCCGAAAGCCACGGCGGCTCGAAGAGGCGTGGAGTCGAGGTGTTTTTCTGTGGGATGAATGTGAGCCGAAGAGCCTCGGGGAAGGAAGCTGAAGCCTGACGGACTGTGTGGAAGAGGTCGAGCCGTGTTAGCCCCCCGTAAAGCCCACTGACACATGACGGACTGTCAGATATGCTCTGCTCTCGGCTCAGCCCAAAGCCTAGCCTGTAGTTCAGCCTCGGGCTCGCTGAAGTCTGCGCGAAGGCATTAATGCTGTCCACAGGTAAGCTTTCAGTCGCACATCTCTAAATATGTTTCAGGGGCTCGTGTCCGCGGCGTCCCGGCTTTGGGGCGCTAGCGCAGAGCTCTGTCCTCTTATTTTTGGCCACTTTACGCAAAGCTGCGCGCTATTGAATGAGCGTTTGCTACAGCCACTGCTGTCAGGTCTGGGGTCTCATTCTAGCACATTCTCCCTTTTTACCCGCACCCCTCCACTCACACCATGGAACTGAATTAAAGGATTCCCACTGGACGCTGCTTTGCATGGCTGGAACTGAATCTAGATCTAAATCAGATCTGTCACTTGAAATTTCAGTCCCATAGCGAGACATGTCCCTGGTGAAGATGTCAATCCTGCATGGAGGAGCATGTTTCAGATGGAAATGCATTAGCTGTTCTGTCCCCAGGCCTCGGCTGAGCTGGTGAAAATGTCCAGGGCCGATTTTAGATCTGGAAATATCGACTTTGGACGATGGATCGTTGCTGTAAATCAGCGGTGTGTCCGTTTAAAGGATCTGAGTTGACAGCAGGGTAAATGATTATGATGTGACTCATAATGATCTCTTCGAGCTTTTGATGGGCTGTCAAGTTGGGCCGAGCAGGTTTGAATGTCATTTCAGCCGTTTGCTTGAGGCACGGTGAAACGAAGCAACCTGGGTCATGGTGTTGCTTAGAAGAGAAATGAACACAAGTGTGGACACTAATGTGTAAAAGGACACGATAAAATACACCATTACAGATTCTGTCAACACAATGTGTCCGATGCACCCGAATATGGTATTGTTCCTGCGAAACATGGACGAATACGTCACTGAATCCAGTATTATAGTGTGAATGGAGTATTATGTCAAATACTGTGTTTAGTAGCAGGTCCTTAAAAAGTGCAAAGGGTTTATTATCAAAAGAATTTGAAACTTGTTTAAATCTGGATTATCAAGTCAGTGCTTCTGTCAAATGGAGCTGTTCTTTCAGTTTGCTTTTACCTCATAGTTTAGCACAAGTTTTCATAAGGCACATCTTAAAAGACCGATTTAGGACCATGCTAGAGCTGTTGCTCCTACTACCCTTTTGGGTGGCGTTTGGCCTGTAACCTTTTGGTTTGTGGCTTCTGCCAAGCCTTCAGCCAGCCAGTAGATAGTCCATGAAATTAAATCACATGTGTTAGTGTGGTTTGTGGACAGCCTTTAGGACACGTTACAGGTTTGGTAAATGAATTGGATCAAAAGGTCCGCCATGTGAACGTGGCTGGATTCATAAAGGTGATTCTGATGACAGCTGATCTGAAGAAGAGTCTGCGTGATATCACATATGGTGTGAAATAGCAAATGATATCAGAAGAGCTGCAATTTTTATTTAATGGAAAAAATGTCTGTGATAACGTGTGGATCATTACAGACTATTTCGTAGAAGAACTTAACATCTGACTGAAGGTCAGAACTTTTGGTGGTTGTGCCCCTGGGGATTCCCATATGCATCAATGCCTGTTGAACCATGTAGTTAAGCAATACAGGCTGAAATGGATGAGTTGAACACAAAACATTATCACTACAATACCACTAGAATAAAAAAGTGTGTGTGTGTGTGTATGTATATATGTATATATTTATATATACACACACACACACACAATATTTTCCATGAGGATTGTTTTGTCCATTGTTAAAATAACATGAAAGAATGAGGTGGAATATTATATATCGGTGAGCTTTAGTTTTAGTTTGAGACATGTGGCAATTAAGGACCAAATATAAAATTAAATTTTTTGTTCATTATTTTTGGAATTTTTTTACATTTAAGCCAATAAACGCAGGTTGCAGATAAACGGGATGTCCTCTTTTCTAGCTTGGGTTTAAGCCCTGAATGCAGTGTGTCAAACTGTCCATTTGTTGTGGATGTGCTATGCTGTCTGTAATATATAATATATTATTAATGCTATTAATAATAGCAGATATTGAAAATCACACCCTTTCAGTATAAATAGGCTTCAGCCAAATCCTGAGTGGCCTTCCTGGAAGTTTGCTGAATGTCAGAGTCATTTTTGTGACAGATGAACAGCAGAATCCAACAGCCCTAAAAAAACCGAAGGACTTTCTGGGTTACATGCTTGTTAAATCTTTGTGCAGGTCTGGAGAAGACTGGGGATTTAGACTTTTCAAGAGTGGCGGCTTTGAAATAGTGGATAAAGTGGGCTTGGGCCCTGAAATGTGAAAACAGAGTAAACACTGTTAAACCGCATAGAAGTCTTTATCAGAAGACTGGAAATGTTTTTATCTGATGGTGGAAATCAGCAAACAGAGCAGAGAAAGACCTTCATCTAAACCGTCCAAAGACTACAAAAACAAATGATTGTGCATTATTAAAAGGACGGGAGTCCAGAGTGTCGATTTAAGTTGCGTGTTTTCCATTCGGGAACCGTAACCCAGAGTGCGAGCCTGTGGAGGTATCATGATAGGTTTCATGAAAGTCTGCATTTCATTTCACAAAAATGAAACCGTGTCATATAAAGTAAAAATCCAGATTTTATGACTAAACCTGTCTGATCGGAAGGGTTTTTCTTTACTTATGACTATCGAGTCTCTTCAATCACGGCCCACAATGCGCACATTTTAAGAAAAGCTTTTCAGCTCAGTTTGCTCATTCAGCCAGTAAACAAGTTAAGTGCTGATGAAGCATTGACTTGCCGAGTGTATGATTTTTGTAACTAGGCCTGTGGGGGTATCATTTGCTCAGAGAGTCTGAGATCTGAAGTGTATGTGTGAAAATGTATGTAACATGATGAGCTTCCTGGCCTGTGCTAGATGATGTGTGTGGGTTGTATGATCGACCAAAAATATCCTACTTACAGGCTAAATACGACCGATTCCTAGGACTAAACTTGCCATGCAAATCTCAAAATTTAGTTTGAAACTTGATTTAGATTTGTGTTGGGAAATTTGTGTCTGCTCTTCGTGTGATTAGGAGCATGTAGTCTTAATTCACAGCAGAGCTTAGCGCCGTTATGCTGGTCTGTGTGAAATGTCATGCTTGTAATAGTAACTTTCATTTTTATAGGGGCCTTCAACAAAAAAATTTGTTCAATTAATCATGTGATTAGTTTGTTTATACAGGGTTTTGGCGGGGGAAAAAAAAAAAAAAAAAATATATATATATATATATATATATATATATATATATATATATATATATATATCTATATAAATAAATATATTAAAATTGTTTACTTTGCTGAGTCTTGTTTATACTCTAAATTGGAAATATTTATTGTAAATTATTTTTTGCTACTTTTCCTTTACGCATTGTATGGGTTTCAGTTGCTTCACCTACTGTCATCTGTGGGCAATACATGAACTTTCTGTTTTTAGAAGAAATTTCACCAACCTACAGTCATCATGTAGGCCTTGGTTAAAATCGACAAATTGCCTTTATAAAAATTTGCCTTTAAACAATTTTCACGATTGTTTTACTGATTTATGATCAAATCTAAAGCAGTTGTTGTTGTTATATATAAATATCTCTGCTGAGCATTGTTCAAAATATGAAGACTGTTAAAAAAAAATCAGCAAAATCTTTTGGATACTTCCAGTGTATTGTATTTAGCTTGGCCCTGATTTGCAGAGTTGAGGATGTGGTTTGGTTTACTTTTTCCAGACAGCGGTGGTGTTTTTAGTTTTATCCTCAATGCTCTCGGACCCCTGGTGGTTCATATGTTTTTACAGTTGTAATCATATACTCAGTCCATAATTCAATTAAAGTCACAATCACAATTTTTTAATTTAAATGGTAAAAAAAAGAAAAAAAGGAATACATTAATGATATTTCTGAATATTCTACCAGAGCTTGATGGGAGTTGTGTGGTGGGTGAGAGGAACATGTTGAGGTGAACAGGTTCTGGTGTTGGTTGCCGGTGTCTTTATCAGACATTGCATTTGGAGTAAGGTCTGAGCATGGTCACTCCTCTGTTATGATTATTATTACATTGGTCAGTGTTATTCATGCACTGACAATATCACAATTTGCTTTTGAAAGCAAATGAAGATGCACAGTGATGCTATTTATAACAGAGATTAATAACCTACTGCCCAACTATAGCACCACATGACATCACACAGTGTTTATTTTTTCAGATTAGGAATTTGTGGTCAGTTCGTTCTTCATGAAAATTCCCCCTCCTAAAAGGAATATAAAAAAGAAGAACCGTTTTGAGTTACTCAGTCGCCTCTCTGCCCAGCCTTTTCTCAGTTTAGTGCCTCATCATGAGGCAAAGACTCACTCAAATACATGTACATATGCATACAGATTAGGGCTGTCCATGTATGAGTAATAATAGATCAAGTTATAACATAGAATCGAGCATTAATCTTATAACTTTCATTGATGATCCATTTTTGTCAGCTCTTTTTTAAAACCAAGATCCAACTGTATGCACAAACATATTTGTGTTTACCCTTAAGGTGTCTATAAACATGAGCTGCAAAACATGGTGCTTATCTGCCTGCATGTGTGTGTGTGTGCGCATGTGTGTGGAATGGGGTTTACCATTGCCAGAAATAACGTTGAGAACAGGCGAGCAGTGGGCATAGACGCCGTCACCTGCAAGCTCTGCAGCCACTTTCCCTCTCCCCTCCTGGCTAATCCCTGCTGATAAGGCACACAAAGGACTAAATGCAGGGTGCATCCTCCAGCAGCACACTGGCTGCCCATAAATGCCTGCTGTGGAGCACTGTGATTGGCTCTCCAGTGTTGTCGACTCACTGTCCTGCTCCGTGCCTCACTTCCATCACTTGTGATGGCAAACTGGGACGAATGAATACAGGGCTGTGACTCTTCTTGTTTTTTGTTTGGTTTTTTTTCCAGACTTTATTTTTCTGTTTTTTGTTTGTTGCGTCCAGGCAGGAGATATAAAGGTTTTGAGAGCTGTGTGAAGGTGGCTAGCAGGGCTAGTGCTCTCCCTCGTCTCGCTGGCAGACCAGAGGGCTTTCTCCACTGCTCTGTGTGTGCGTCTCATGCAGTTTCTTGCTTCACACATACGCACACACCAACAGGTAACTCAGCCAACTGTCTTAGCGATTTTAGCCTTTTTAGCACGCTTGCTCAATACCTTCCAACAGGCCCTGCAGACTCAAGAGGACTGAGATATAATAGTGCTTGCTGTGTTGGGTTTGTCTTCGAACTTTAGCCTGCACTGTGGCGGTCGGTTTGTTTTATTTCCATGAGTTTATACTCAAGTAAGTCAACAGGGCTTTCAGAGATCGAGGTTCTCAAGGAAGTGTGGATTTGTGTCTGCCTAACTTAATCTATAAGTTAAAAAAAACATCCCGCAAAGAATCGAAGAGAATTTCCACAGCAGTCTCATGATCATGCTGTCGTCATTGATCATGCGGTGGATCTCTTTATGAATATGATGAGAAGATAAGTCCTCATTATCCGTAAAGGGGATGATGATGGACCGCACACACATGCTTGTCCTGTTTGACTTATAAAAGAGTGCTGAGCTTTAGTTGAACCATTAACTTGGTCCTCACGTTGGCTTGATGACTTCCTTTTTTAGTGTATATTAGGATTGTGGTGCACTTCTAAGTCTAAACATTCTTGCGTAGTTTGGCTGTACAATGCCTGCATTTTTAAAGTTTTAGCACGTGTCTTTCTGAAAAGATGTCAAATTAAATCACATACAGTCATGGTTATGTGGCTCATTAGACAGGATTCACTAAGGCTATTAATAAATTAAACAAAGAAAAAAATCTGTGCTCTTCTTCTGTGAAACGATAAAAAGGTTGCCGTGATGCAGATGAACCTAAAATATGCCGAAGAGCTGACAGAGCTTAAAAAAAGTTAAATGGTACAGTTTGCAGATATTATTGGAATATATGTTATTACTGAACAAAGTGAATAAAAGCCATACTGGATCCTCCCCCCAACAACGATAGTACTTAAGAGATTAGAGGCTTTGAGCGGGTACCATCAGCAACTGCTCACTCAATTCTGCCAGTTAAATGGCCATAATGGAGTTAGAGGCCATTTTATAAAGCGTTGTAAGGCAGAGTTTGTGTAATTGTATCACGTGCCTTTTATAAAGCAGATATTCTGATGATTATCCATGCAGCCACTTGAAACCATAGAGTATTTTGTTGTGCTGTTGACTTTTTTGTTATAATTAATTCATCCTTTACATAGTTTCTTATTTAATATTTAGTGATTGTCTGGTTTTAAATGGCTCTTAAGCACAGTCTAGTATTCTCAAATAAACAACAGTAAAGTGATCAACAAGAACCAGGCAGAGTGTCATAAATTAGTGGTGCTGAGATTTTAAGCAGCACATGTGAAATATTCATCACGTGTTATGCAAAATGGGGAAAGAAATGGCAATTTACTCACACAACCAACACAACAAAATGTTGATGCTCAACCTGTTTGCTCATTGTGGTCGACCTTTTTGTTGTCGAATTGTGGAAGTGTGATGCAGCTGATCATGTCACAAGCTGAAACTGGACACCCTAAGCACATCGAGCAGGAGATATGGGGTGAAAAATCCACTTTGTAGTCATTAAAAGTTAACTGTGTCCTAATAAAGGAATATAGTTGAATTGTTATTTTTATTATTGAGTAAAATAACTAGCAACTAGCCTACAGTTTTGCCTACATTTCCTTTTGGGTCATCAAGCAAATTGTGTTTTGGTGATTTGCCCCAAAGAGACCAACAGTAGGACAAGCGACTTGGCTCACAGTGATGAAAACAGAGAACAGTAAAATGTTTCCGGAAGCTACAGATTCTGAAAACTATAAGGAAAGTACAACAAAAAGTATTTGTACCATCCTAGAGCAATTCTGTTCTATTAAAACATTTTAGCAGTTTCACATAAACAGTCCTGAAATGTGGAAGCACTGCCACACCCACAGAACACATACTTGTCGTGTTCTTGTTGACCAACATGCATATTGTACAAGGAGAAGGAATTCAGTTATGCACATGTGTAATAGGGTTGGAGTCATATTGGCATTACTTAGAGCCAGAGGAGAAGTTAGAAAGAAACAGGTAAGGGAATTTTAGTTCTTTCAGGAACTGGGGATTTTGCCTTTCTCTTTTCACTTTCACATTTTCATTGTGCTTACTTTCATTTTCCAACTCCCTTTGCACAGTAGCTGTACATGTGACAGATCCTTTTATTTCAGTTTGACAATGTAATAGACATAAATAATTCACTTAAACAGTCCTGAAATGTGGGAGCAATGTAGTAATAGATGTAAATGCTGTAAGTAAACTGATTTACGTTTACACCAGCCAGCCAAAACATTTAAAACCACCTGTGTGTCTGAACAGTTCTGAGTATGGTCTTCATACAACCTCTGAGGTTAAGGTTTCTGGCACCAAGAATTCAGCAGCAGATCTATCAAGTCCAAAAGCATAGTGTTGAAAAACTAACATTACGTAACCTAAAGTTTTGGTCAACACTATGAAATCTAGTTAATGCTAATATTCGAAAATGATTCTTAACAGGATGCTCACCTATAGGCCAAGAGGTCACAGGTTCACGTCCCACCTCCATCCATGGGCTGTTGGTCTAAAATAAACAGCCAGGAACAAATTACAGTAGCCAGGCTCCATAAAGACAAGAGACTGAACAAGGACCTGGTGGCCTCACTTGAATGTGATTAGCAGGAAGAGGAAGACCGGGGTTCGATTCCTTAATGGGGAGTTCATGTTCTTTAGGGGCAATGGTGGCTTAGTGTTTAGGGACTAGGCTCCAGGATCGGAAAGTTATGGGTTTGTCCTGGGGAACTATTGAGAAAGATACCGTCCCCATCACTGCTTCATGGGCGCTGGATATGGTTCCTGACTGCTGCACGGTGTGTATGGGTTAAAAGCAGAGGTTGCATTTCGTTGTGGTTCAATAAGTGCTGAGCTGAACTGTTTCACAATGACAGAAAGTCACTTTCACTTCATATTTATGGTCGAGGCATCACCATAGCAGCATAAAATACTCTAATATTGAGACGTTTCCTGCTCTAAATTGGTAGATTAAGCAATTACAAAACAATCAGCAGTATTTTTGTTTTTGTTATTGTTAAATATATTTTCTCCAGCTAACTCTTTAGGCTTATCTTACTCTAAATAATTTGCAATCTGATTCGGACCATTTTTGTTATTTTCAGACCTTGCTGAAGTGATTATCTTGTTGTAGAGTTCCCTGAACAATATTAATCATGGGTGTCAGGGGTTATATTCCTCTCCAGCAGTGTTCAGTGGTTGTCCTTGTTTGGTATTAAAAAATATTGAATTTAATGAGCCTTCCAGTTTATTAAAGATTCTTTACTTCTGTGTGTATGCAAGGTTTTGAATGTTCTTTTTTTTTTTTTCCTCAGTTGTGCCACATGAATAGTCGTATAACACTTTTTTTTGCAAATAAGAGCAAAAAACGTAAAGTCCTCAAACAGAGAGTAAAGTTCACCCCAAAAACAAACAGTTCTGGATAGCTGAAACTTATTTCAGTAGCCAGTGTTCGCAGTGAAAACGTTAAGAGAGTGAGCAGGCTATAAGAGAGAGGAGAGCAGTAAATATCAAACTGGACATTAAACCACTGAAGATGCTCCAAAGTGGCTTGACGTTCATGGGTAGTAAGTTATTCCACCATCTTTTTCTTTTTTTTTAACAAACATCATTTTGTACAGATGTGGTAGTAACACTGTAGAAGCATTAGTGTAAGGCAGAGCAATTAATCATTTTATACTGGAGTTTCATCGAAATAGTACAATTGCTGGGCTGCAAGTATATCATACAGTATTCAGAATTCACAAGTTTCAGTTTGTGGGAGTTATATTAATAATAAAATAAATGAATGCAAAGCTTTTGTAATGAAAATGAAATTTAGTATTCAAGCATTAGGTCTGATCAGAATTGACATTATTTTGTAAACAGGGCCTGAGTTAATCAAAAATTATTCATTTAAATTAAATTGAATTTATATTTTAATTGAAATATTGGTTTAAAATCACAGTTAGATGTTTCCCCAAAACCCTTACCTGGCAGTTTAAAGGAAATGAAAAGGGGTAGTGTAATGGAAATGAACGATTATGGTTAAGCACCAATTAAAAAAAAAAAAAAGCCCAAGCTATCTTTGCATTGTATGAAATAAGGAATTTTCCATTGTTTTCATCGAAGTTAGTGGTGTTTGAATTGGGGTTTGGTGCTGAATTGTGTTTCTATGCAATGTATTCAAGCCTGAGTAAGCTATTGTGACTTTTTTGGCCATTTGTCTTTGGTTTGTTTTTCATTAGTGATTGAAGGGCATGAATAAGGTCACTTATTTCAATACATTTTTATCTAAAAATATATTTGATGTGTGTCATTTACAAATTATAATCTCAGATTTTTCTTAGGACAGTAACATGACCTCTTAATGCTGTGTTTATTATTATCTATATTAATTCAGACAGAGATGTTCCAGATGTTGTTTCTGTTCTTCCTTCCAGTGAATAATATTTATGAGTTTTTCTTTCAGGCTTGTTTAAATCATGTTGTCATAAAAGTCAAACAGTGCTTCCTATGTCTCAGAATTGCTTTGTTTTTCTACTTTTCATGAAGATATAATCTGTCACATCTTTAGTGAAGGGGAGGAAGGAACTCTCACTTTAGTGTTGTAGACCGTTCTAGAGTTGATGTAATCCCCTTGGTGTGTTGTTTATCCTGGATCAGTATTGATTTCTCTTCACTCTCCTTTCCCTCTGTAAACCCTGGGTCACCATATATGTCTGACAAAAGCCAGTTCTAGCATTTACTCTGCCAGTTCTGTCAGAACTACAAAGACTTAAGATAGGGCTAGAATTTGTTTGACTCTTTTGCAAGCTGAGAAGGCTCTTGGACTTGAAATGTGTGTTTTTTTTTTGTTTTTGTTTTTTTTTTTTATTTTATTCCTCTTGCTGAAATGGATTGAAGCAGGTTTTTCTGCTTTAATATGTGGAGCTTTATCACTTAACCTTTACTTCCAAAGGCTTCTCTTTTGAAATTTATTTATTTCTTGTTTTGTAATGTTTGGAGTGATCTTTTGACTTACAACATTTCGAAATTTCTAGACTTTTTCTCTCGACTCTTCTTCATACACTGCGTTCAGCAATTATAGACTGTAAAGCTGTCAGGAACTCGGGAAGTTGTCTGAAATGTGCTTATATAGGCCAGAGTACACTGAGATAACTGACCCAGAGGAAGCGGATGTGAGCAGTTCCTGTTTGAGAAGCTTTTGCTAGTTTGCTGTATCATGCCTACTTTTGTCAGCATTGTCCTGTGATTGCTCAGGAAACTCGCATGGGAAAAACTGTCCTCTTGACTAAAATTAGTCACTTCTAGAAAGAGAATCATTCTGTAGTACTCTGTAGACTGAGCGTAGACAGCAGATACATTGAGATCATGCACTTATTGATCTCAAGACCATGGCCCGATTTAAACCTTTCTCACAGAACTACTGTTTTGGAGCCATGACCAAAGATTTCAATCTGTGCCTCCCCCCCAACCCCCCAAACGCCCCTTTTCCTAAAAGATACTAAACACATCATTGTACATAACTTGGGATAGTAAAGCTTTTAAGAAGATATTAATTTATTTGAGCTTTAGTAACTGCAACGGCTGTTAATATATGACGTACGTGATTTTCATACTTTTCATTCAGGGTCATTGTATGAAAACATTTACATTTACGGCATTTAGCAGACACTCTTATCCAGAGCGAGTTATATTTCCTGATTACAGGGACAGCAACTTGGGGTTAAGGGTTTTGCTCAGAAACCCCATTGGTGGTCATGCTGGAGGTGAGAATCAAACCTGCAACCTCTTGGTCTGTAGACAAGTATCTTATCACTAGACCATCCCGTTCATATTAGCTAATATTGGTTAGCTGAGAAAGCAATTTCTGCTGCATCCGTCATTAGAAGCAAGGGTTACTTTGACCTGCCTGGGTTTTTTGGACATTTTCCCCAAAGTTTTTTTGAAATGTTGAACCATGATGCAATGTACAAACACTCTGCTGAAAATGACATTGCTGAGCACTTTTAAGTCAGACAACATACTTATTGTCATATAAATTAATTCATATGAAAACGTGGATTCTGTCAAAATGGTTATACTTGGAAATACAAAACATTAGGTCTGTGTTTGGCTTGTTCGAATGTAGATTAAGTCTTGTATTTGGTTTTCCCTGCATTGCTGGCTTGCTTGTGGGTGTTCAAGCCCTCTTTTACACACGCATCTGTAAGCAGGTTCCTGTTTAAATTATAGTGGGAAGTGACGTTTGAACGACCTCCTCGGTGTGACTATCGCAATGAGCTCCTCCATCTGTTATGCCATGCCAGGTGGTTTATCCCTCTAGTCTGAGCAGGCTCTGATAAGCTGGCACCGGTGGGTGCTAACAGGTGGCATGCCCAAGCCTGGTGCCATGATGCCATAGAGAATGTGAATACCTCTGGTAGACAGTTGTAGTACTGAAGCATCTGCAGCATGTGGTTTATGTATATTATACAATTTTTCTAAATGTATATTCCAAAAATGTATATATTAAGGTATACATGTCTTATGTAGTTGCTAACTAGATTTGAAATTCTGGCTCAAGCTGTGAGCTGTTTCCTCTAAAATCCACTTGAACTGTTGTAAGCTGCAGATATTATTTTTAACCCTGAATTTCTTACATAATGAAAGTGTGTCACCTTAATGTCAAGGCCAATTCCAGAGCAACGGAAAACATCTTACTCACATGGATAGTCAGTCTGTTTCTACTGTCTCCAATATGCTACCAGGATTATTTGAGGGAGTGGAATTTGATTCCAGTACTGCTGGGCACACCCTGTGTTGATGTTTATCATGATGTCTGTGAGCAGCATGTCATTTAAATAAAAAATAGTTTGAGCTGTTTAAAGAAGTGGGTTTTGGGGCTGTGTTAATAGTGTTATTGTCAAAATTATATAAAATATTTGGCAGAATAGGGATTTCATAGTTTTATATTTAAAATAGGATTAGTGTGACAGCAAGGTTTTGTGAAACATTTGTCACGTCATGGTGAGTTTCAGCAAAGTTAGAACATTATCCGCTTTGTGTTGGTGAACATTTTGATGTTTCCAGTGAATTTTACTGCCTCAGCACTACTGGTGTGTGCTGGTGTTTTCACTACCGGAGGGTTTGGATGGTTTAAATGCAGAGGATCATCGCTCGCTGTTCACAGTTTGTGTGTGACAGCAATTTCATTTTCGTTCATTTTCATTTTAAAGTTTCATTTTAAAAACGTACTAAAATAAACACTTGTGTGCACTTTCTGCTGATTATTTTGGCACAATGCACATTAAGTGTATATATTTTTCAGAGTTGCGAATAAACACTAGCTGTTTTTAGGTTAATGTTATGGAAAACTTAAGATATTTAATTCCTCTTCTCTTCACATGTACAATCATTAACGATCTTAATCCGCAGAATGATATCCGAGTTAAACACATATATCCGATGCCTGCCATTGATCATCCCAGTAGTATAGTGTTTTGGTTTTTTCCACGTGTCTCAGCTTTTACTCTTTCTCTTGCACTGGTAAGGGGACAAGCTTCACCAGCCTTGAAGTGTGTTTCTTTCTCCTGATAAGGGCAGCCTCCTGTTCTCCTTCAACATCGAGCAACCTCTGCCTCTTATCAGCCTCTTGGACTTGTGTTTTATGGTGTAGGTCAAGTTTATTCTGTTCTTGGTGCCTGATGTGTCTTTTTTATTATGCACAGTGATGCTGAGAGAGACGTTATTTGTTCATAACAGATGTCATTTGATCTTGCAGAATCAGGCTTCTGGCTGACCACAAATATGGTTCCACAACAACTGTTTTAGCATGTTGTGGCCTTGAACCTTTTGCTGTTTGCATTACTTTTTGAGCATGTGGGCTTGTTGAATCAGGATGCCAAGCTTAGACCACCAGGAACTAATTTGATGACACATCTGAGGAAAGGTCTTTCTTCTGATTGACTTGCTGATTTCGCATTTTATATCAGTTTACAACGAATACGTGAGGATGTGCATTCAGTTAGCTATTTGTATTTGGTTTCTACAGCTCAAGAGAAAGGTTTGGACTAAATGATAGCTGAAAGTTTGAAGTTATTAAATTGCTTACAGTATTAACAGTGTTGTCTACAGTGAGCTTGTAAAACCACCTGTAGATTTGTAAGATGAGTCAGAGGCAGCCTGACATCCATTCGGTGTATTAATGACAACACCAGTCTAACTGGCCGTCTGGTACATTATGCTCAGCATTCAGACCACAAGCCAGCAAAAGTAGATATGCTGGTTTCCTTGGCTTACAAAACCAGGCTTGCATTTTAATTAAAGAGAATAATTGCAGGTACCCTTAGTTTGATATTGCATTTTTTTTTTTTTTTTTTTTTGCCTAAATAATTTACCCTGAGCCCATAGTAACTCTGAACGTGTACTTTTTATCACTGGAAACTGAGAAGTCATTTAGTGTAGGGTTTTACTAATTTACTTGGCTAATTTACATAATGACATGAGAGGTTTCATTTCGCTAATGCCGTATGGCTATCGTGGTAAACTCAGCTCGATTCTTCAGCCACTGGCTGATAGTCTGTCTGTTTTGCTTCAGTCTGTAAGGCTTCTTTCCAGGAATTCATTTTGTCAGATACGAAAAAAAAATTGTTTGATTCTCATAAGACATATACATATTCAGTCATAAAAATCCAAAGAAAAACTACATTTAAGTCATTGTTGTGAAGGAGGGATGAAGTGATGAACCTTTTAACCCATTAATGTGGGAAATGGCAAATAAATAACTTCATATGCCATCAGATACTGTTGTGCCATATGGCAAAAAAGAAATCACAATTCATTAGGTAATAATCATGATGCATATTTTTTAACAGTATAAGCTGTAGCGAAGCAGGACGTGATTGACACTGGCACTTTCATTGTTCAGAGAAAAGTGTGTGTGCTTGTCAGGGTGTGTGTGTGTGTGTGTGTGTGTGTGTGGAAAGAAAAATTTTCACTCTTGACACATTTTCCATTAACAACAACTTCTAGATTCAAAACTGCTCTTATGTCATGCAACACATGGCATCATCCATCATGTATATACAGTCCGCTCCAAAAGTTCTGCATAGTAGGCATTTGATTTTGAGCAAAATGTGTTTTTAATTTGATGTGTTTAAAAAATGTGTTTAAAATTTTTTAATCTTGATAAATAGAAAATAACACATTTTGTCTCTAATCACCTATTTTTTCTAGTGAGCAAAAGTACTGGAACATGAGAAGCTGACAGGTGATTTTTGTTACACAAATGTATCCTGTTAGACTGTATTTATTTATTTTTACTGTAAATATCTCTTTATATCTAATCCCAAATGTAGCTTTAGATTTCATCTGCATTTGTTGTTTAAATGGGGAAAACCAAAACGAAGACGTGTGGAGGAAAAACAAGCTGTTTTGAAACTGAGAAAGGAGGGAAATTCATTAGAAGCATTTCACAAACATTAAGCATTTTGGAATGTCCTGAAAAAAGAACAGAACCACTGGGGTACTGAACGAAACGCATCAAACCAGTCAGTCAGGAGAAAAAAACAGCAGCTGATGGCAGACAGATTGTGAGAGCGGTAAAGACAATGCAAAAAAAAAGCTGTTAGAAACAAAAGGTGCCATTTTCTGTGTGATTTCTCATGGAGATGTAAAAAGCCAGAAATAAGTTAAAAATCTGGTCTCTCTTCTACTCATGTCAGAGAATTTGGCAATATATTGCTTTTTGGTTCAAAATTGGGTTTTTTCTTTGCTGTTTTGGAAGAATAAATCATTTGTTACAGTTCATAGCACTCTTAACAGAAATGCTGTTCTCTTATCTGATTTCCTCTTTTATTTATGGGTCTAAATAATATCAGCTTTGTGGTGTGTGATGTAACAGTCTTTGCAGTGAACGTCTCCTCAGTTGCTCGTCTTTTGCTCACTGCACAGTTTAAAGACTGAGACAAACTGATGTCATAGACTGGCATTACAAGATGAACAGCCTTAAAACTCAGCTTTATGTTAAATGTTTGGAATAGACACCAGTGGTCTACAAGTAAGATGGAACAAGGATGAAGGAAAGCAGAAGGAATGAAGAGAAGGAGTGCACTCTGCAAAAACCTTGCTTGTGAAGATGAGTGATGTAACAGGAAGCTGAATATCCAGGGCCAGAATCATAAACAGACTTTTTTGATCGTGTAGTATGCTGACGGTTGGAATTTGACTCCTGTGCAGCTACACAGACATCCATGATAGCAATGTTTTGTAATATGTTTAAACATATTTCAGACACAAACTGATAAAAAAACAGCTGGGTAATGAGAGATGAGTCACTCAATGAGATTGATACAGGTAATTTGGCAGGTTTTCAGCCCAATGCATTTACTTATGTGGGAATCGTTATAGCGCTGCTGAATGTCCAGGATTCCCCTGCAGATTTCTATTTCACATCAAAAACCAAAACCACACAGAGACCATGCGCTGGACTTCCATCTGGTGTCTTTGTTTTAAGATCAGAACTGAAAATGGGCTTTTATGGACATGTACGCTGCTCCAGGAGCTTTTTTTTGAGGGGGATACCCACATACTAGTGGATTTGCACTGTAGCTGTATCATGAGCCTTTGGGCTGAATGTCAAATGGCTCCCTGGGGTTATTAATCTGGGAAAAACAGACTAAGCCTTAATTCTCACACTCCCAGTAGAAATGCTGCCAGTCTCATTTGCCCTTGCTGGGTCAAACCCCCCCATATGCTTTTGGAGCTGCACCAGTTCATGAATTTAACCCTGAAACAAATGTAGATTAATCCAATGACTAATGTAACAGAAGTTAACGTTTAAGCGTAATAGCTTAAGAGTATAAAATGTGGTGTTGTTTTTAAATGTGTTCACAAAATGCAATGTCTTCGACAGGATGTGTGGGCAGAGTGTAATGGCAGTGCCCGTGTGCTGGAGATGCTGCGAGCTGAGAAAAAGACTGACTGCTGTTTAAAACTGAGGACTTTTAAACGGATGTGAAGAATTTCTGTTTTCCATCTGCCCTGAATAAAAGCAGATTCATTTAATTTGTTCCTTTTTGCTCATGTGCTCAGCCTCATACACACACAGTTAGCTGATGTGACCCGTCAGCTAGTCCAGTGCAGCCATGGCGTAATCCTGCCAGAGGGACAGGATGATAAAATCAGCATTTGCTCTGTTTAAACTCCCCATGACGGGGGCATTTTTGCCGCTGAGGACTTTAGCCTCTGAGACACACAGAGGAGGAATGGAGAAGGAATAGAGAGGAACAAGAGATGCCTACATCTAATACACTGCAAGACTTTGAACCACAATGGTTTTTTTTTTATTGTTTTAATACATCCCTTAAAATACTTGTGCAGGCAGTAAAGCACCCTGTTGTAATAAAATAGCATTGCTGTCTGAGCAAAATCTCATGTTGCCATGTTTTACCTTTTTTGGATCCCTTTCTTTAGATTGTTTAAGCATCCATGGGTTTGCGAAATCCACTGCATGAACACAAGGATTTGTTGTTAGAATTTGGAAATTTAGTTCATTTAAAAATTCCACCTTGATCGGAGAATCAGAAATATTCCAAATTAAGTTGAATAAATCCTTAAATTGTACTGTATTCTCATTTTCTATTTATTTATTTATTTATTTATTTTCCACCAATGGTGGTGAAACGCACCAGTGGCACTCCTATAAGTGTACGCACAAATCAGTGCACTATATTGTGTGTGTCATAGCTATGCTGAGAATAGTACCTGCTTCATGATGGTTCTGTGGGGTTCCTGATTATGAAAACCAGATCACAGTCTGTTATTGGGTTATTATGTCTATATTATGTATGTGTATTGAATGAATGAGTTAGTGTTTGTGTTAGAGAGAGAGAGAGAGAGAGAGAGAGAGAGAGAGAGAGAGTGTGTGTGTGTGTGTGTGTGTGTGTGTGTGTGTGTGTGTGTGAGAAATTTCCCAGCTGTTCCATTTGTGCTCAGGCCAGGTCACTAACCTTGGCCATGGTGTTTTGTAAAGTATTTGCTAATGCTAGATAGCTCACTGGGTCACACAGCGCTGCCTGATCAGAGAACTATTTTGCTTCCACTACACAAAGTCTCCTCGACTTCATGTGCAGTAGTGTGGTCACTGATCTGGAAGGATAAACAGACTGGACTGATTTTTGTCATAAGGTCAGCCTGTCAGAGTCACGTCTGCTTGTATTTGCCAGGAGTCTGGCGGCCTAGTTTCATATCAACCTAAGCTCTTGTGTTCTGGATTAGTGCATTCAAAATCTCTTCAAGGGTGGTCGTGTATTGTTCAGGCAGCGTGGGTCTGGCACTACAGTTAGCAAAGTAATTACAGTACTGTGCAAAAGTTTTAGGCAGGTGTGAAAAAATGCTGTAAACAATATGCTTTCAGAAATATCAATAATGATTGTTTATTTTTATCAATTTACAAAATGCAAAGTGAGTGAACAAAAGAAAAATCTAAATCAAATTAATATTTGGTGTTACTACCTTTTGCCTTCAAACCAGCATCAGTTCTTCTAGGTACACTCGCACAAAGTCAGGGATTTTGTAGGATTATAGTCGATGTATGATCAACCAATTTTACCAAACAGGTGCTGATGATCATCAGTATCACACGGAGGTTGAAATACAGTGATGTTTGGAACAACCTACCAGCCAAGTTCCTTCAAAAACTGTGTGCAGGTGTACCTAGAAGAACCGATGCTGTTTTGAAGGCAAAGGGTGGTCACACCAAATACTGATTTGATTTAGATTTCTCTTTTGTTCACTCACTGCATTTTGTTGATTGATGAAAATGAATGATTAACACTTCCATTTTTGAAAGCTTTCTTTGTTTACAGCATTTTTTCAAACCTGCCTAAAACTTTTGCACAGTACTGTATATTCAAAGTACCCTTAAGAGGAATCCAAAATAACTATTCAGATCAGCACAGTTGCACCTTGCACAGAGCCTGATTTTTTAATTTTTTTATTTTATTTTATTTATTTAATTTTTTTCTTCTTAATTTTTTTTTACCTGATGGCCTAGCTTTATAGAGACCACTCAATGGTTGTTCGTTATGTTGAGGATGTAAAATTTCATAATGCTGGTATCTCTTGTGGCTTACATATGCTTTGTACTGTTCATTTACTTGGCCATGCACTGCAGTTACAGGGTTGAGAACGCATTAAGTAGTATCTTGAATTCTGCCTCTCATGACAGTGAAACATTCTGCACTGCTTTTAATTTTAAATAGAAATGGTTTTAAGCCATGAGCTTTGTTCCATGGTGATTGTTGCCAGTGAATCCCTTCAGTCCTCTGTAACAGCAGGCAAAAGATTTCTAGTGTTACCAATGTTACAGCTCAGCTGTGTCATGCTCATCTCTATTTCTCTTCACGTCTGTCCGCAGTCACCCCTGACCTGTCTCCAGAGAGCCCCCTGCTAGGCACCCTCCCACTCCCCCCGCCTCGACCCCGCACGGCTGGCCCCAGCGGAGCCGGTACTGCCCCTCCACACCCTACGCCGCTTGCGCGGTCCCACCGCAAGCGAAGCGGAGAGGCCCGCTGCGGCAGCCCCCCAGCCCACGGCACCATGGAGGTAGGCATGCGAGTGGTGCGCGGCATTGACTGGAAGTGGGGCAACCAAGATGATGGCGAGGGTCATGTGGGCACAGTTGTGGAAGTGGGGCGCCAGGGGAGCACCACCACACCCGACAAGACTGTGGTGGTCCAGTGGGACAGCGGCACACGCACCAACTACCGCACAGGCTACCAGGGTGCATATGACCTGCTGCTTTACGACAACGCACAGATTGGTGAGTGCCATAAGGTCCTTTTTTTCAGCTATTTATCTGTAGCCTTTTGAAAAAATAAACACTTAGTACTATATTCACTGTGTATAGTTATAGTACATGCCAAATGGAAAATGTTATATAAATTGGAATCATTACATTGGGATCATTGTTTATTTGAATTGTAGCATGGCTGTATACCTGAAAAACAAACAAAAACACAGTTACTATATGCATCCTGCAATGTTGCAAGACTATACACACTCATATATACTGTCTCTGGGGTGGTTTTCCGTGTTTTGTCACCTTCAGTTTCTTTTGCTAAGGGTAACATGTTTGCACCATATTTAAAATCAGTTATATATTTCTACGTTGTCTTCATGCACCCTGTCATAACTGGATATAGCATTGGTAAACAAAAGAGTACTTGTGCAGTGCACAGACCAATTTGTTTACCTTTTTTCTGTTTATATGATTTGTGCATTATTGTTCGATACATTATAAAATAATTGATTTATAGCTTATTCAATTCAATTCAATTCAATTTATTCTTATATAGCGCCTTTTACAACACAGTTGCCCCTAGGCACTTTACAATGGTGGTGGATGGTGGAACAGGTTACAGTGATAGATGTTAAAGCCGGACAACTAGGAGAGGAGGAAGGAGAGGAACCAAAAACTCCACTATGTGGAGAAAAAAAAAAACCTCTGAGGGTCCAAGGTCAACCGGCTACCCAACCCCCTTGGGTATACTAACAGTACAAAGTTAGTTTGGTTTTAAACTCCAGGATCAGTGAGGAGTCCCAAGTTGCTTCCAGGTACCGATGAGCTGCCAGGGTCCCTTGGCGCATCAGATGCATCACACAGACCAGATGGTAGCTCGGCATTGGACTCAGGTGATGACCACAGCGGGCCCAACCGGACATGTGGGGAGAGAAATGGAATGGGGATGGTCAGTAATGAGCAGGATCCAGTAGTGACAGACACAGAAATGAAACAACAGTGCGATGGCATGTACAGCAGCACCAGCGACGTTACTAGTGGTGCACTATGGTGATTGGTGCGGGTAAGCTAAACTAAAGAAGTAAGTCTTCAGCCGTGATTTAAAGACTGAGACTGAATCGGCATCCCGTACAGAAGCAGGCAAGCTGTTCCACAATCTAGGGGCCCTGTAACTGAAAGCTTGTGCTCCTATACATTTATTTATGCGAGGGACAATTAGGAGATCTTTATTCTGGGATCTAAGTGGGCGATTAGGTCTATAGGCATTAAGCAGTTCGGTTAGGTATATTGGGGCAAGACCTTTAAGTGCCTTGTAAGTTAAGAGGAGGACCTTGAAGTCAGCCCTGTACCTAACAGGAAGCCAGTGAAGCGAGGAGAGTATGGGAGTTATGTGGTCGTACTTCCTGCTCCTGCTAACAATCCTAGCGGCTGTGTTCTAAATGTGCTGTAGGGTGCTTAATGTGCCCTGAGAGCTTCCAGAAAGTAGGGCGTTACAGTAATCTAATCTACTGTATACAAATGCATGTATTACTTTCACCGTGTCTTCCATTGACAGAAAACGCCGTAGTTTGGCAATGTTCCGAAGGTGCAGGAAGCATGTCTTCGCAACTGCATTAACATGGGGATTAAATGAAAGATTTGAATCAAAAATAACACCAAGGTTACGTGCCAGAGTACTAACTGAAAACTTCAACCCTGCATCCCGGATATGCGAAATGAAGTTGGCCCTATCTACATCACTACTACAAAACAAGAGCAGCTCAGTTTTTTCGGGGTTTAGTGAGAGGAAGTTGTTATTCATCCAATCCCTAATATCACTGAGGCAGCTAAATAAAGTGCCGGTTGATGCTTTATCACATGATTTAAAAGATAGGTATAGCTGAGTGTCATCAGCGTAGGAGTGGTAACTAACATTATGCTTCCGTATAATAGTGCTTAGTGGGAGCATGTAGAGGGAGAAGAGCACTGGGCCTAACACCAACCCTTGTGGGACTCCATAGTTAACTAGTGAAATAGGTGAGGGGGTGACCAAATCATCCATTTGGATAAAGTAGTAACGGTTTGTGAGATAGGAGTTGAACCATTTAAGGGCTGTTCCGCTAATGCCGACAGTGGAGTGAAGCCTATTTACTAAAATGGAGTGATCTACCGTGTCGAACGCAGCACTAAGATCTAAGAGAACAAGAACAGTGATGTTTCCTGCATCACTCGAGACCATTATATCATTCACCACTCTAGTTAGAGCAGTTTCTGTGCTATGGCCGTGCCAGAAGCCTGATTGGAATTTATCGAAGAGGTTATGCGTGTCTAGATATGACTGCAGTTGTCTCGCAACTAATTTTTCCAGAATCTTAGAGAGAAACGGGACATTAGAGATAGGTCTATAATTACTTGGTGAGCGAGGGTCCAAGTTAGGTTTTTTAAGCTGTGGTCTAACCACTGCTGTTTTAAACTGATTGGGGACTACACCTGAGGCCAAGGATGCATTCATGATATCAAGTATAGGTGTTGATAGTACTCCTAAGGATTCCTTCAGGAGCTTGGTTGGGATGGGATCTAACCGACAGGTCGTGGACTTTGCCTTGGCTATAACAGAAATTAGCTCAGAGGCATCGATGAGATTAAAATCACTAAAATATTGTGAGCACTGTTCTGTTAATGGATTAATTCGAGGGCTAATAGGGCACATTTGGAGCCTAATGTTGTTAATTTTATCATTAAAAAACTTAAGAAACCTATCGTTAGTAATACTACACGCTGGCCTTCTATCAGTTTTGTCTGTTAGCTGAGCTAGTGTCTGAAATAAATAGCGGGGGTTATGCTTGTTGTTTTCAATAAGCTTTGAATAGTACTCAGTGCGAGCAATATATAGAGCTTTCTTATATTGTTTTAATTTAGCAAGCCATAGAGCCTGAGAGGCTTGGAGACCTGTTGTCTTCCATCTGCGTTCTAGCTTACGGCACTCCCGCTTAGCAGCCCGTGTGTGATCATTGAACCAGGGAGAGTGCCTCATAGTTCTGACCTTCTTTGTCTTAATTGGGGCTACCTGATCAAGGATCTGCCCAACTACTATATTGTACTTGTTCGGTGATGTCATTAACAGTTTTGTTACCGGTGAAGTCTATCTCCGTTACGGCCTCCATAAACTGGACACATTTAGCCCTGTTTAGGTGTCGTGTTGTACTAGTCCGTTCACTGAGGTACGGTTGAGACATTTTAATCTCAAACGTGATTAAAGAATGGTCGGAACAATGTTTATTTAAGGAGTGGACCAGTACAGTATCAATGTCAAGTCCATACGAGATAATTAGATCTAGCGTGTGTCCTTGTACATGGGTAGGTCCTGATACATGCTGAGTGCAACCGACAGAATCGAGGAGTGTTAAGAAGCTTTTGGCACCTGCATCCGTCTCTGTCTCAACATGTATGTTAAAGTCGCCTAGCATCACAAATCTAGTAAACCTAACAACCAAGTCAGAGAGCAGATTGCCAAATTCATTAATAAAGGCAGCATATGTTCCTGGAGGTCTGTAAATTAATAGGATATGGACCGCTAAATCAGACCTAATGCTTAGCAGCATCACTTTAAATGTATGGAAGCTCTCAGTGGTTTTTGAATCAACCTTAAATGATTCATCAAAAATTGCAGCCAGGCCACCACCACGTCCTACTGAGCGTGATTTGTGTAGGTACGAGAACCCATAGGGGGATAGCTTATATACAGTACGGTGCAAAAGTTTTAGGCAGGTTTGAAAAAATGCTGTAAACAAAGAATGCTTTCAAAAATGGAAGTGTTAATCATTCATTTTCATTAATCAACAAAATGCAGTGAATGAACAAAAGAGAAATCTAAATCAAATCAGTTGATTTACATCAGTTTTTGAAGGAACTCAGCTGGTAGTGTTATATGTATATGTATATACATATTTTGTGTTATATGTATAGTACCATTATCTCAACCACTTATTCTAACCAGGGTCACAGGACAGAGTGATAGACAGGTGGACAGGTGGTCGCTTCACATAAGAACCACACACATTCATACATAGTCTTCAGTTCACTTCACAAGCTTGTCTTTAGTGCAGGAGACCCATGATTACCTGGGGAGACTCCACACAGAAGAGACCCAGGCCACCCAGCTGGGAATCAAACCCAGAAACATCTCATTGCACCACTGTGTCGCCCTGGTTTAGCTGGTTGGACACCCTGTCCATCTTGTTTTTAAACGAACACACAGTAATTCTGTCTTGTACAGAAGTGGTGTCACTCATTGTCTCTGGCACCCGCATTATTTTCTGTGTTGTTATTTTCTGTCTGCGTGAACACACCTGCTGTCTCTCACTCCCTCCAGTGGTGTAGGTCTGCCCTCCGTTTGCACCAACTGCGTTAGGTTTGGCCACCACAGCAGGTTAATTTGCTTTAGCTGTGTCTGTCTGTCTGCCTGCCTGTCCATCTCTTTATCAAGCTTTGACATTATCTCTATATCTGGTTAATTTGCCAGATGAAGTCAAAGCTATTAGCTGCAAAGTCTGTGTCTGTCTATCCATACATCTCTCTATATATCCATTTGTCTGTCTTTCTATTAATTGATTTATTCATCCATCCCTGGTCTCGCAGTGGGCACATCTGTATTTATAGCCAAGTAAATACTTCTTACTAAACAGAGATGCCTTTGCCCCCCGCATCATTAAATGGAACATTCTTCTGCTTCAAATGTTATGCTTCAGATTAATGGAGCGAAAGAGCATGGGAAAGAGTGTGAGCGAAAGAGTGAGTGAGAGTCAGATAGACATGACGCATTCCTAAAGGGCAACAGTGTTGTAAGGAGAATGCCAACTCCTCATTAGCCAGCTCCTTTAAATGAATTCAGCACTGTTTGAGCTCTGACTGTTTCCACTGCTTTCACCTCATGGGCTCTTCACAACTGAGAGCGGCTCTCGTCTCCTTGAATATCCTAGAATAACTAGTCCCTGTACACTTGTCTTACTTGGTTGTCTTAAAAATGAGGCCAGTTGTAGATTTAGCCACCTTTTAAGTCTCTGCAATAAATCCATGAATCCTTTGATTCCCTGGAAACCCCAGATTTAGATTTAAGTCTTGTGCAACAACATAGCCGTAGATGGTGAAGAGATCACTTCTTACATTTTTCCTTTACTTTCCTTACTGGGGCTGTAATTGCTTATATTTTGTGCCATCTGGTTTCATTCCAGATTAGGTATTCGTTACATGCATTAAATGAAGAACCAAACTCATCTTTGTAATTAATACCTTTGAAACTTGCATCAGCTTGGTACACAAGAAATAGAGAACTGTAATCAGTTTCAGAATGAAATTCAAACACTCATGAAACTTCAGTTTACACCTGGACAATGTTTCTTGCTTGAATTGCTATAAAGACTTTGGCCATGGTATTAACAATGTCATAGAAGTCTACAAAGATGAATATTCTATGCTTTTTATCATGGGATATTGACACGTTCTTTTGAATTAATCGAGGCATTTACATTATCAGTCATTCTGGTCAATGTTGGAATCGGACAGTGCCATGTTGCAGAATAAAAAACAGCTGAGCCACTTTCTTTTGTTTCTGAAAATTGTCAATAACTTTATTGTAGCTAACTTAGAAAAGAAAACTAGAGGAAAGCTGTTTAATGTGACACTCATGGTCGTACCTACAGTCTTCCCTTTCAGCAAACCGGGCCTGTGGATTAACACCTAATTTAATACAGATACAGTTGTTTTTGTTTTTTTAAGTTGGTAGAGTCTTTTGACTAAAATACATAATTATTTTTGCCACATTTTACACCATATTTTTAATCATCAGTTTTAGTTTAGTTTTTTCTGACAACAGATATAAAAGTTTTATTATATACATTTAACTCTGGTTCTGGAGCTTCTGTCAGCTCTCATAGGCTGATAAGGACCACCCTGGAGAGGTTTCCAGCCCACAATATATTTCTGTATTTTTAACTTATAGCTACAGTACTGTGCAAAAGTTTTAGGCAGGTGTGGAAAAAATGCTATAAACAAAGAACGCTTTCAAAAATGGAAGTGTTAATCATTTATTTTCATCAATCAACAAAATGCAGTGAATGAACAAAAGAGAAATCTAAATCAAATCAATATCTGGTGTGACCACCCTTTGCCTTCAAAACAGCATCGGTTCTTCTAGGTACACTTGCACACAGTTTTTGAAGGAACTTGGCTGGTAGGTTGTAATCATGACTGTGTTTCAACCTACGTGTGGCGTTGATGATCATCAGCACCTGTTTGGTAAAACTGGTTGATCACACACCGACTATAATCCTACAAAATCCCTGACTTTGTGCAAGTATATAAGAGTTTTTGAAGGAACTCAGTTGGTAGGTTGTTCCAAACATCTTGGAGAACTAACCACAGATCTTCTGTGGATGTAGGCTTCCTCACATCTTTCTGTCTCTTCATGTAATCCAGACACACTGGATGATGTTGAGATCAGGGCTCTGTGGGGGCCAGAAGAATTGATGCTGGTTTGAAGGCAAAAGGTAGTAACACCAAATATTGATTTGATTTAGATTTTTCTTTTGTTTGCTCTCTTTGCATTTTGTAAATTGATAAAAGTAAACAATCATTATTTATATTTCTGAAAGCATTCTTTGTTTACAGAATTTTTTCCACACCTGCCTAAAACTTTTGCACATTACTGTATATATTGTAATTGTTACATTTTTATGAATATATTGCAAAATAGCAGCATTTTTTTTTTTTGTGTGTTCAAATAATGTATTAAGCTGCTTACTTACATTCTTGTCTAAAAACTAAACTTCAGTGAACTTAAATTCTTCTGTCTAAATGGTCCCTTTTCATTGTTTAAGTAAGTGACGATTAGTTTTTGGATAATTATGTAAATTATCCCAAAACGAATTTTTAAAAATGAATTATGTTTTTATTTTTGAAAGCAGAATACTTATTCAAATATGATCAGGTGCTTATTGTGCATGGTTGAAGAGCTGAGGGACCTTTAACTGGAGCAATTTTTAACTTCTTGTTCCTGAAAAGTTATTTGTTTCTTTGTTGTTTCTTCCTCCTGCTCCTAGGTGTTCGCCATTCAAACATCATCTGTGACAGCTGTAAGAAGCATGGCATTATGGGAATGCGTTGGAAATGCAAGGTGTGTTTCGACTACGACCTGTGCACACACTGCTACATGAACAACAAACATGACCTCTCGCATGCCTTTGAGCGCTACGAGACTGCACACTCGCAGCCGTGAGTATACCAAACCTCCTCTCCACTCCACTCCTCTCCTCTCCTCTCCTCTCCTCTTCTCTCCTCTCCTCATGTTTGTTCTGATTCACTCTTCCGCATGGCTTAACCCTAAACCCCCCATTCCCGCCAGCTCTGTCTGAATGTCAGTTATTCTCCTTCTACCAATGAACATAGCATGTGGTTATATAAACCACACTTAATTCAGCAGCACTATTTTTGATGTTTTGGGACGTCCGACATGCTTATCTTATTAGAGATAAGTGTAGAGGTTCTGTAGTTCAGCACACACAAGCGTACACGTTTGCCTCAGAACCCAAACCCATAGCAGTTGTAAAAGTTGTAAAGATCCATTCATTTTGCTTTGGTGTGCTAGAGACACCCCCTTCAGTTAGCTGTTCCCTAAGGGATATGGTCTTTGTGGCTAGCAGCTGGATGGCATAATCCAAAAATGGGTCAGCTGTGCAGCCATTTTTGTTGTACTTTTGAATTAATGATGACCTTATGCTCCTATGCCTCACCCAGAACAACGGCACCAGGTGGTTTTGAGCATAAACGGAATTGTTTTAGAAGCACTTTAACGCAATGAGCATTTCATAAATAAAAAAGGAATGTCCACCTTGTGATTTTAAGAAAATTGTCTACCTGTGCTGTGCTAAATAGCCACCTGGTCAGACTACGGCCCACTAGCTGTGATCACATCACAGATGTGACCGAATTCCTTGGGAGGAAAAATATGTAAGCAGTATCACATCCTGCGTCCTGCACTGGAGTCTTATATGAGAAGTAGGGCAAGAGCCCATGTCTGAAGGAGCTTTTTAAGGGCTGTTTCTTTAGAAGGGTGTTGACCATGTCAACTCAAAGATCAGTGGAAAGCAGAATCTTCAGTTCTAATACTGTATGAATAAATTTGTATTTTGCATCTGAAAATATATAATCAATAATATGAATAATTAAAGGTGTGCTACTAGAAGTAAATAGGTTTGAATTACCTGAAAATCTGACCTCTCACCTCATCAAATGTCTACAGTGCATTGCAAAAAAAAAGTGAAATGGATTTGATCTCTCAATACTTTTGGAGGGGAGTTGATAAAATGGGCAATGAGTGTAGGTATAAAGTGTACCTAATTGAGGAACTTCTGGTTCTGAAACCTGATTGGCTAACTGTTATGAATTACACAATAAACACATATGTATATGAACTAAAATCATGGCCTATAACAATTTGTAGAAGTATTTCGGATTGCGGATGCCCGGCTAGCTCAGTCGGTAGAGCATGAGACTCTTAATCTTAGGGTCGTGGGTTGGAGCCCCACGTTGGGTGCTCTGCTTATGGGGCAGTGGTGGCCTAGTGGTTAGGGCGCTGGCCGCATGATTGGAAGGTTGTGGGTTTGAACCCCTTCCCAATAGGTTGCCCTGAGGTACCCTTGAGCAAGGTGCCGTCCCCGTCACTGCTCCCTGAGCGCTTTCAATAGCTGCCTGCTGCTGCACGGTGTTTGAGTGTGCATGGGTTAAATGCAGAGTTCCAATTTCGCTGTGGTTCACTGTCTGCTGTGCTGTGACCTCGCAATGACGAGGGTTGTCACTTTCACTTTATTTAACAATACTTTTGTTAAACTAAACAAATAATTCATGACACAAAGAATAATTCTTTGATGTTGATTTTAAATGAAATAATTGAAAGGGGTTAAGCAGAGGTGGTCTAGTGGTTAGGGAGTTGGCCCTAGGATCAGGACAAGGGTTTGAATCCCAGACCAGTAGGTTGCCCTGAGGTACCCTTGAGTAAGGTACCATCCCTGTAACTGCTCCCCGGGCGCTTTCAATAGCTGCCCCCTGCTGCACATGTGTATGGGTTCAATGCAGAGGTGTAATTTCATTGTGGTTCACTGTGTGTTGTGCTGCTCACAATGATGAGAATAGACACTTTCACTTTCAGTTAAATGCACATGCTCTCCAGCACTTAAAAAATGTAATTCATTGGGAGCTCTTTGTTCACAACCGTCTTCCCAAATCATCCCAAAGGATCTGGCACGTTATAACTCTCAGCTTGGTGACCCCAGGCTTGTGGGGGACCATTTTATCGGGCCTTCCTTTTCTGTGGAGATTTTACAAGAGCTGCTTCAGCACTAGGTGTATTTTAAAGTAGCTGAATTCACTAATTAGATGGATACTTCTGAAAAAGTCCAAGTTAACACTTTTCAGAGTTGCAGAGCCAGACAAATTGTTTCATTTGGGTCTTTTTTTCTTTTTTTTTTTTCTTTTTTTTTTTTACATTTTTGGCTTCTCAGAGGCAGAGAAGTCTATTGATTGACTTTGGATTGCTGACAGATCAGTCATGTTGTCCTGTCTGCCTTTCCCAACCCTTCGTCTCTCACTGTAAATAATGTAATGGTTGCTTTTTTTCCATTAAGCAACAACAAAACACTTGACCCTATCTGTAAACAAGATCACCGAACACAGTTTCATTACTAAAGCAAAGCTGTTGTTAAGCCGGTCTTTGTCACAGTTAGTTTATTTGCTGGGGGTGTGTTGTGTTTGAGCAAGTTCATATACCTCTTACAGCAGTAGAGGATTCCTGCTGTAAACAGGCCACCTTTTCCATCTACAGTTTAAATGTTTACCTTTTATACATATTTTTACCCTGCTATTTCCATTCTTTTATCTTAGCCAAGAGTGCTCAATGTCCTCTCTGACTCTCACCTTGTTATCCTCCCTTTTTGCATTCATGCACTAATAACAGAAAATGATTGTGCTCGCCAGGGTAAGATTGGACACGTTGTAAATGGAAGTTCACACTTCCGAGTGCAGAACAGTTGGGTTTGCATTTCTATGAATACAATGGTGTAGGTGGAAGAGAACAGATTTTATGACCCTTATTATTTGTAGTTTGCCCTGTCGTTTTCTTAGTGAAAGGATCCTGGTACAAAATAGTACAGCAGTTTAACTTGTTAAATTAAAAACGCTTTCCCTCATCTGTAATTTCCATGAATTTTGAACACTCATCAGAGGTGCTGTCACTCTTGTGAATCTCGTGGCTCTTTCTCTAGTTGAATTATGCAGCAGTAAATAGACGTGTACCAAGAACTGAATACAGATTAAATATTATTCTGTGACATTGTTATCAGACAGATTGAAACAGACTGGAATGTTTAGCACGTAACTCCATAATATCCCAGAAGCCCTTGAATAGGTATTGTGCACTTCTAGACATATGTTTACCCTGTTTAGATTTGTTTTGTTTCGTTTAGTTTTTTTTCTCCGGCAAGTAAGCCAATTCCGATTCGAGCCGAACATGGATGCATGTAAGCTTGTTTCTGCCTCTGATTTCTCCACAGTTTGTAATGATTTATTAAAGAAGAAATGGATGAAACAAATTTGGGCAAGCTCTTGGAAGTGAGATATGATCAGTGTATGGTAGTTTTTAGAATTTAGAGTTCTGACTGTTTTCCAGTCGTAAATTAATGAATTGAATGCACGCACTGGGACACTCACGTAAAAAAACAAAACAATCCTGCATATAAATTGGAGGCTTATCACTCACTTTTCAATGTTTTCGAGTGGAGACAAGCAGGACAGAGTCAGGGCTTAAATAAAAAAGCATGTAAACATATTGTGCTGCACACAAATATACTTAACTTTTCTGCGATTAAAAAAGGGCAATTGGGCTTATTTAAAATTTAGTTTTTTACCCATGTATGGAAATGTTTTGTACATTTTATCATTTATGCAAAAACTGCAATATCCATTGCACTGTGACAATTTTTTTTTTAGCTTTAGGGTTTTACTCCTTTTTGATTTTTTGCTCTTCTTCTCCAGCATAGGCACTATACCTGAGGCTTCCAACTGAAAGGAGTTGTACAGTAAAGCAGTAATGAAACAGAAAACCTCTCTGCACTACACTGATTCTCAATCCACCATAGCTATGAAAAATCTCCTAGTGCTGAATGTGAAATCCAAGTGATCATGTGAGAGTCACAGTGACGCGCTCTCTCTACCGTGTACTGAAACACTTCTTCACCAGGCAGCACAATAAACAAGGGCCCTGGATCAACGTACAGCACAGAAGTTTAACACATCTTGTTTGGTTTGTTATTGACGATTTGAGGAAATTACTGACTTCCATAAGCAATAATGTACTTTTTCAATGACCGCTTTAACTGCAAAAGTCATCAGACCTGTCCTGGTCTCTCTTGTGGGTGATGCTGCAAAGGGACGTGAAGAACGATAAGGAGAACGTCGAAGTAGTTACGTTATCAAGGATTCTAGAATTTGCTCAGCACGATATCTTATCATTTTGTCAGGAATGTTGGTGAGATTAAAGGGGCGTTTATGCTAATGGTCTTTGGCGCGTGTCCATCCATCCATCCATTATCTTCCGCTTGTCCCAAACGGGGTCGCGGGGGAGTGCTGATGTCCAACCCAGCGCACACAGGGCAAGGATGGGGGACGCACCCTGGACAGGTCGCCAGCCCATCGCAGGGATGGTGCGTGTCCATCATTGATAAAGTGCTAGTTAATGGGGTAATTTGCAAGTAAGGGATAGAACGTGGTGGTATTCTCTTGCATCCGTTCTTTCTTGAAGGAATGTGCGAGCATCTTACTAGTTTCATTCGTAAACCGTAAATGAATCTCGCTCCATCTGGTCACACACTTGTTCTTGGAGCACAATAGAAATGGGGCTTCTAAACGAGCTTAAAGTTTTTAGGTGCACGCAGCCTCTAATGGGCTTTTGAGCCTTTTAAGTGAAAGTGAAAATATGAGTTATGGAAGTAGGACAGCTTTTTCCCAGCCAGTGTCTTGGCTGTTGGATGTGGTTGATGTTTGCTAAATTGTTTTATCTCTCAAGTGCTAAAATCAATGTGACATATCTAGCTTTTGGACGTGGCCGGAAAAAAATACAAAAACGTTTTTCTTAAGGTTATTGACAAGCAACCATCAGCAACCTTATATCTTCTGTGTCCAGATGTGCATGTTGAAATGTGTAAGACACCTACACACTGGGACAGATATGATAGTTGCATGTACCTATGATTATCACTTTGCAAGGGTGTGTGTGTGTGTGTGTGTGTGTGTGTGTGTGTGTGTGTGTGTGTGTGTGTGTGCGTGCGTGCGTGCGTGCGTGTGTGTGTGTGTGTGTTGGGCTTGCAGCATATGGCATCCCATATGTTTACCAGAGGAAGGAAACAAAACAACCCCAGCTTGCTAATCGGCTTGGAAATGCATCTAGCTAGCTGCTGTCACGTTTGCTAGCTGCTAATCCCTGTCCTGTGATAACCAGCCTCCTCTGTCCTCTGCTTTGTATTAATCTCGCATGTCAGTGGGTAAGCATACAGTACCTCTGTGTGCACCATTATCATGTGACTGGTGTTCCAGGCATGCTTCCTGCTTACTAGACAATGAATTGTTAAACAGTTGTAAGGTTTGAGTATACCTGATCAAATGACCTGTTTTGTCCTGTAAGTACACATCAACTGTAATGTTGTAGTTCTATTTAATTGCTCAGTTTCACACAAATTGCCTGTGCAAAGGTCAAGGCATATTTCAGTCTTCTTTTTTATTTTCTCAGTGTGTTAAACTTAGCAAATTAATAGAAATGTACACTAAAACTGTTTAAGTTCATCCCTCTAGAGGATGCATAAACAGTTTCACTTCGAAAATCAGCAAAGCAATTAACTAAGGGTGTTAAAACTTGTGCATATATCTATGATTCACAACACTGTTATTGACAGGAATCAGCACCTCAACGTCTATCTCTATGAATAATCCTGTATGTAGTTGCTGCTGTAATAAATAAACATTATCGTTTAATGCTGAATAACTACAGAACACTAGATTGCAAGTGAAAAGCACATTGACATTCATAAGTGCTAGTTTGTCTCTTGAAAATAAAATGGAATCAGTTGTTTTGTTAAAGATTGAATCCACATACAAGCTTTTAACCATAATAAGATTTTATCCAACCTTCTGGGCTAAACTTTACTATACCTGTGCCCTAATCAAATATTTTCCTTTTTGATTGTTCATTTGTCATGTTTGCCCATTGTAATATAAATAATGAATGTTTATTTAATATTTCAGTCTTAAAGCAGGTCACATTTTTATCCTCCCTGACTGGATTGTTTAATGTGATGAACTTTTAGAGGTGACGGAAAGAGGAATGATAAATTGTAATAATTGAATGCTAGTGCTGCACATGTGTGTAGCACTTGATTAAAAACGTCTTTGTCAGCAGCGACAGCCTGGAAATGATTCGTCAAGCTTTGCACACTTTCCTTTTGGTTTTTCTAAATGTGCTGCACCACCATTACCAAGTCTCTCTGGTTCTGTGGTTCAGGTCTGTACTCTGGCTTTGTCATTCTGGACTTGGGCAGTTTTCCACAAGTCACTCCTGTGCTTTCTTGGCTGTGTGCTTGGCAGTTGCCTTGCTGAAATGCGCCTAATGCCCAGCCTGAGATCCTGAGCACTTTGGAAAAGGTTTTCAGTTAAAATTTCTCTGTATTTTGTCTGCATCTGTCTTTACCACCATTCAACTATTCAGCCAATCCATATTAAGCGGTGGCCTAGTGGTTAGGGAGTTGGCCTCGCATCAGAAGATTGTGGGTTCGATTCCCTCAAAAGTAGGTTGCCCTGAGCAAGGTACCCCTGAGCAAGGTACCGTCCCCGTCACTGCTCCCCGGGTGCTTTCAATAGCTGCCCACTGCTGCACGGTGTTTGTGTGCATGGGTTAAAAGCAGAGGTCCAATTTCGTTGTGGTTCATGGTGTGCAGTGCTGTGACCTCGCAATGACAAGGGTTGTCACTTTCACTTAATTGCACAAAAAAACGCACCATAGTAAGATGCTGCCATCACCGTGTTGGACTCCAGCAATAGCCAGACAGCAGTGTTAGGTGGCCTGAAACTGACCGCTGATGGAGGACTAAAGAATGACAAACGGTGCAGCTTCTGATAAAAAGAACATTTATTTTGGTGAGACTGATGAGCAATGTTTTGTGAGTGATCTTCTCTGTGCAGCACACACACATTAACAGTTGTTTGCTGACAGTGATTTGCCATTCGAACTATACCTACAATCTGGTTTTCCTGTGGGGGTACTGACAGTTAATGCACAGGGTAAAATGGATATGATGAAAACAATGAGTAAATAATGATGCAGAGAAACAGATGGATGACTGTCTGTAATTGTGAAGAGCACCTTTCTGATGAGTGAAGCTGTTAAAACAGCTTTTGGACACTTTTTTTCAAATGTCCAAATAAAGTATACAGTATAAAATAAATAAATAATAAAACAAAATCTACTTTTGCAAGATGACCACTGGCTCTGGGGCCCTCACAGTTTGCACAAGTTGACAGGAGCCAGAGGTCGTCTGTGTTTAACCTTGTATCCTAATCTGACTGTTCTGCAGAAGGAGCTTTAAAAGTTGTTCTGTAGGGAAACCCATATGTTGTTTTCTTTTGAAAAGGTAGGCTTGTACCTGGCTTACTTTTGTTTGTAAGAAGTGACCTGGGTTCTCCTGTTGTATAAATATGCTAATTAAAGAACAATCATATTACTTGTATAACTGGTTAACAGAAAGCACTGGAAATGGTTCCGGTGCGTTTAATGTGGTCATTGAGCCCACCCGTCAAAACGTTTGGTTACAAGGCAAACATGGTGGATTTCTAGTTCTCACCCACTTTGTCATTTTACCATGCAGTATGAGCATGTAATTGCCAGAGTTGATGACCATCGCTGAATCACACATACAAACAGCAGGCGTTGTTGTGTTGTCTGGTCCCTTGTGCTATGCCAGGCCAAAGCATTCTGGTGTCTGGGGATTAATTTTAACTCTTGACCTCTTTTTCACTCACACCCGCACAAACACACGCAGTGTCTGGGGATTACACCTGGCCTTTGCTCTCGTACATGTGCCTCGGCTGGGCAGGTTGGCCCGACTAGAGATTGAACTGTTATTCTGTTCTAAACCTTCAAGCGGCACAGGTGATGCGACATGCTGGGCTGCTTTCTCTGTCTGTGGATGATTCAGGCTCACCTGATAATTCAGTAGTAAATAGGCAAATTGTCAAATCTAGAAGGACCTCTTCCCCTCCTGAAGGCATTAGTATTGGAAGTGTTCTGGCTGATTTGTTACATTTGACTGATATGTTGGAATTCATGGGGTGGAAGTGCCTTAGCTGAACAGCTTGCCTTCATGCTGATGCTGTGGAGAAAGTATGGGAATAGGCAGCTCCTTTGCACCGAGATCAGACCAGATCTTTACAATAAGGTATGTATTAGCCCTCACTTTTAGCATAGTGCAGGGGGAATGGTTTGCAAAACTGTTTCACAATAATCTGGAAGAGCTAGCTACCAATTTATCATTTGTTGACCAAACGTAGTCTGTCTGTCGTTATGTGTATTGAAAGACCTATTCGCTGCATGTGTTTCAAATTGTGTGTGGTACTCTGTTCAAGATCTGTCTAATATTTGCCCTGATCCTGGAACAGGCCAACACACAGAATAAGAGATGTATATACACACCGAGAATGAGACACATATGAGAAACATAAGAGTTGTGTTTCAATGAAACAGCTGAGCATATGTTTGCCATATCCATTTGGCAGAGTCTGCTCTGATACAATAGGCTTTCCTGTTTTTTCTCCCCCCCGACTCTGTCATTTAATGTCTCCATTGTATTTGCTCTTGGTTTATTTTTCCCTTTAATCACAGCTGTTTATACTCTTTACTTGGTTTAATTTGAAATGGATTTAGTTACTTTGACATGTTTGTTTGTTTGTTTGTTTTAAAAAATCGGTTCCATTATTTTTCACATTTTAATCCATGTCAAATTGTTGATGGCATATTTGTATGCCCAAAAAGGATAATTATCTTCTTACAAAATAAAAACCTCATGTATAACTACATATTACTACATATTCTAAGTGTGTGAGATCCTTATAACAGATTTTGATATACCTAATAGTGTGTATATATATATATATATATATATATATATATATATATATATAATATATATATATATATATATATATATATATATTTATTATTATTATTATTATTATTATTATTATTATTATTTTATTTATTTATTTTTATTTATTTATTTATTTTTTTAAATATTGCTATGAAATACTGTCTTTTCTGAGTGTGTTGATTGCTACTGATGTGCCTATAAAATGGCTGTTGTTCCCCTTATTGAAACATTTTGAAACATTGGCCTGATTCTGTTTCTCATTTATTTGGGTCATCTGTGAAATCCCCTTCTAGACAAAGAAAAACACTATGGTGTCATTTTTTGGGGGGTCAAAAAGGCATATAAAAGAGATAATCACCAGCGTAATATATGCAAATGAAAAGCTATATTTCTGGCAATGCATGGTATTCGTTCTGTATGAAGTGTTTATAATATCTTTTCTTTTCCTAAACTCAGAGTGAGCTTGGCGCCAAGGCAGAACCTCTCGCGGATCATTCTAAAGGGAATCTTCCAAGGTGTAAAAGTCGTCCGTGGACCCGACTGGGACTGGGGCAACCAAGACGGTAAGTGGAAGTATCATGAACCATCAGGGGGAACATTAACATCCTCTCACCATTGCTTTGAAATGTATTTCTGATTAAAAAGTCCTTTCCTATGTTTTAACTCCTTTCCCTTTGAGAGGATAAATGTAATGGCGTAATGTGCTGTCGCAGTAGAAGGAACAGCATAAAGCATGGTCTCATTACGTTCTATGTAAGATCAAGTTAAATGTGTTTTCTTGCGGTTGGGCCAGGACTCCTAATTAGCCTTTGAAGTAACTGGTGGCGTCTGTTCTACAGATGTCTTCCAAAAAAAGATACATCTTGATGTTAGTGGAACTCTAGCTATGTACTTCTAAGAGGCATTTGGCAGCACAGTGCAGTCTAGAAGAGCACCTAGATTCAGCCCTCAGTGAACCACTGCAGGATGGGAGTTATGAGGAAGTTATGCTTGACATTGTTGTCTTTAATGGGAAATGGTTTAGAAATAGTTGCCTGCTGCCTGTTAACATACTAGATAGTTCTAGGTCTTTTTGTTGAGGAGAAAAGACAGCACATTCGTTTCTCTTCTTGCTAGCTTTAGAGAACTGGGTCTAAGCCTTTGTGTGGAGCTTCCTGTCAACATTTGAACCCAAACTCTCTGCAGTTGGTCTTTTGAAGTGGCCCCTTTACGTTTCTTTACACTGAGTAATGTCTTTGATGCTGAATGAGTCAAAATGTCTATGCTGTATTTTTGCAACTTGGAGGCTATTGTGTTTTTTTTTTTTTTCTTTTTCTGCTTTCTCTTATAGAAAGATGCCTTTCTGTGTCAAATTGCTTATTTGCTTATCAATTTGCTTATTTTATCCTCATGTAAAACCTGTCCCAAAGTCCATTTTAGCAAAGAGTACAGTTCGAAGCTATCCCAAAAGGCTTTCTGTGCCTCAGTAGATTGCTGTCATATGGTGACCTGATATTTTTTTCCACCTTTATTGTTCTTGGTTGAGAGTTCTGTATGTATTGTGCTTGTGTAGAAGTGGTAATTAGTAGTGGACAGTAGTAATAGTGGTTTTGTGGATAGCGCGTGATTTTGTGAGACAAATGAGCTATTTGCTTATTAAATTGCACTCTTATAAAATAATGTATAGTGATTTGTTGTCTTTTTCTTGTTGTCTTTGTTTTATTCAAATCACAAGTGCAAGTTCCAATTTCTGAATTGTGTTTGAGAGTTCTACATCTTTTGTCATGCCAAGATCACTGTCTTCTCCTGTATGTGCATCTGTGCTGTTTTCCATGAACAGGGGGAGAGGGAAAGATAGGGAAGGTGGTTGATATTCGGGGCTGGGATCAGGAATCTGGACGTAGTGTGGCCAGTGTCACCTGGTCCAACGGGACCACCAACGTTTACCGAATGGGTCACAAGGGCAAGGTAGACCTCAAATACGTGTCAGATGGACAAGGAGGTTACTACTATAAGGAGCACCTGCCCAAGCTAGGTGAGCATGAAAAGAATGAGTAGCTGTCTGTGATCTCTGATCTGTATTATGCTTGAAGGTTTAACCTTTGCATTGTTTAAGGTTGTAGCACTGGTTAAAGGTAGTTGTCCTAGGTGAGATCCTAGCAGGCTTTTACTTGCACATGTTAGAGTGCGTGTACCATGCAGATGATGAAGGTGCTCTCCACGTATATGTTCAGGTGAACATGCAGAGTTGCAGAGACAGGAGAGCGCTGATGGTCACACTTTCCAGCAAGGTGATAAGGTCAAATGTCTGTTGGAGGTGGACATTCTCAGGCAGATGCAGGAGGGCCATGGAGGCTGGAATCCTAAAATGGCAGAGGTGAGGGATCTTAACAAGGTAGGGTTTTTGCAAGAATCATTAAATGGAGAAAGATGTGGACGTGACTATTTAGGCTTTTACAAAGACCATCAGAAAGCTGTGAAACCCAAAATCTGAACCTAGCTCTGGAGATCTAAAGAGAGTCTAGTTTTAACACACCTGGCTCTTATTTTCAGATGCAACAGACAGACTTGATTTAGCCAGATAGAGTGCAGGAGGGAATATCTCCTGGCACTGGTGTATACAAGAAATAAGTCATTTATGAGATTTGAACATGTTACTTTTAGATTAACATTTAGTAGTTAACACCTTTTTATTGACAAGCATCTCATGTTCTTTTATCTGGCCTGAATAATTGTTAAATAAGTCTGAAAGATCTCAGAATCTCTCTGAATGGCTTAAGACACGTAATTTTTATAGCACTTGCACTTTTTTCTCTAGTACATTTGCAGAATCGGAACAGTGCATAGGATAACAGACCGAGGGGATGTCAGAGTCCAGTACAGTAACAATATACGCTGGACTTTCCATCCTGGCGCGCTGACTAAGGTAAGTAGAGCCGAGCCCGGTGGGACCTGCGCACAGTGAAGCCAGCTCATGATGGATAACTGTGGGGGAACTCTAAAGGGGGAAGGAGTGCTATGTGAGAGGCTGAGTTACGCTGTATGTGTTTTACAGCTGGGCAGCTTCTCCCAATTAAATAAAAAGGGTATTAAATACAAGTCCCTTTTCCTTTTAATACTCTCAGATTAATAACACTAATGCAAGGCTGATATGTGATATTTTATCCTCCATAAGTGGCTCATTTACCTGATATTTATTTATTTATTTGTACTGTCCTCATATTACAGTACTTTACCTAATGCTCAGTTTCAAGGCTGGAACACTATTAATAGTCTTTGCAAGTATCAGAAACAATCCCATATTTGAAATATTTGCTCTTTAAAGTGCATTTCATGGACAAATAAAACGCTGCCCTCAGTGATATCAAAACATACTGTTCATTCCCCAGTCCATGCATCAGTGTGCTGTAACAACAGCCTGTTCGGAAGTATTTTAGTGTTTTCAGGACAGCTAATCGGAACAAAAGTTGTTACATCTATTAATCAAAGTAACAAAATAACTTGTTTAATTATAAGGGATATAGAAAGGTTGTACAAATGAATTTCATCTGGATTTACCGCACAAATAAGGAAAGTAATAAAATACAAAAATAAGTATTATCTATACAACATGTAGTAAATGTTTATAGTGCCCAATATTCAATTCTCTCACGGAAATTGTTTAACGTAACATTCACATGAAGGAAAAGCGTTATTTTGATGGTCGTGCCTCTATTTATTTTTATTTTTAAGAGCTTTCTTTCTGGTGCGAAAAGGCTCACATGAGCATGATGGTAGTGTTTGATAGCCACGATAGTGGTTTTATTTTTATATATGATTGTCCTTATATTAATGTCACATTTCTAAAAATGTATATCCTTGTTATTTATTTATTTATTTACCATGAATTTCATGGATATCAGCAAATGTGTGCACCTTGAATGGGCTAAGCAGTAAATCTTTAAGGGTGTTATACAATGACTCAGCTAACCCAGTAGCATATTTCCTTCTCGTGAAGGCCGTTCAAATTTGTTGTAAAAGGCACCTAGATAGGTTGTCACACCTGTCAGCGTTCGCATGGTGGAGATGACGGTTTTGTAAGACATGCACATGGCCTTACGCTTTGTGTTAACGATTAGGTAAATCCATAGTCAGACAAGGCCAATTGTTATTTAAAGAAGTTTCTCAGCCCCACGTATAGAGCATTTCCTCTGGAAGCCCATCATGTCTGCTGAAGCTTTCTGTCTTTCTGCGTCTTTATTGCTGTCCTTCTCTCTCTTTCTTTCTCTCACTGACTCTAGGTGAATACATTTGCAGTAGGCGAGTTGGTGAGGGTACTGGACGATATTGAGAATGTGAAAAGACTTCAAGCTGGCCATGGAGAGTGGACTGACAGCATGTCTTCTGTACGTTCCTAAAACCAGCCTGGCACACACACACTTTTGTCAATAGTGCAACCACCTGACGTCACTTACAGCACCTTTTTGTAGCAGTTTACACCAAAGATTGTGTAATTAGTTTAAGAAAAGAATCCCATGTTGTTGCTGAATATCACACATTTGAATACAACAGCTTAATGTTTAATTAACAGTTTAATTAACAGTTTAATGGTGAAGGCTTGAAACATTTTTATTTTTTTTTTTTATAAACTTATACCTGAGTGCTAAATAACATTTCTCCGTTTCTGGGGGTGTAAATTTATCACTACCGATTTGATAATTATGTCAACAGCTGTTGTAAATGTGAAACCTCTGAGAACAGGTGTAATTATTTCCATTGCTTAAAAAAACAAATGAAAACACTTCGACACTATCTTAAGCAGGTTAACATCTGCTGTTTACATCCTAATCCTGTGCACGCTGCTCTGCTCAGGATGCCCATAGTGGGAATTCAAATTATGTTCTGCAACTTCAGGAAAATAGTCTTTGTGCTCTATTTGTGACTTGTGTGTTAACAGGCTCTGGGTCAGGTTGGAAAAGTGTTGAAGGTGTACGCGGATGGTGACTTGCGTGTAGCATTTGGAGGACAAACCTGGACCTTCAACCCCGCCTGTCTGTCTGGGCAGCCTGGGGAGGTGGACGCTAATCTAATGACAACTGAGAACCCCAGCGAATCAGGAAGTAAGAATTTGCAAGAAGCAACTAAATGGCCTGCCTCTGTCAATGTCTCCTGTTTTTCATTTCAGCATGCTACTTTGTTTGAAGTGTGACATTTGTGCTCGGCCTAATTGTTCTTTGAGTTACCATAATGAGCAATGTTTTCTCTCTGCATAAATTCATGCATTCTTCTTTATAGCCTAATTGTATGTGCTTCTCTCTCCCTCCCCCTGTTCATAAGAGTTTTTTTATCCTTAGAAGATGGAAGGGCTATAATCTAATTTTTTTCCAATTTTTTCTTTCACATCTCCAGTGTGTAGTGTTTCAGGTTGAAGCGAACTCATTCTCGATCTCTTCCTCGCATGCATGACACAGAGCAGGATGTGTAAAGAGCACTCATGTAGTGTGTGCCACTTGTACATGGTGACATTTTGACTCATTCTGCAGTCTGGGCTGTCTGTTTAGCTTTTGAGCTAAGAGAAGCGAACTTTTGAATATGATTAAATCGTCTGTCTTTCTCTTCCTCTTTCTCTCCTTATTCCACCATACCCACCTCTATGTGCAGGTACAGTCATTTCAGTACTGGAGAAGCTACTGTCTCAATCCACCGAGCAGGATAACCCCGGACGTCTGGTTATCGAGGCTGCACATGGCAGTGCAGCCAAAGTCCGTGAGCTGGTGCAGAAACATCCCGACAAGGTGGGTCACCATGGTGTCCTGCTTTGGGCGAGCCACATATTTTGGAGCTTTTATTTAAAATTACGTTTTTTTCATTTGTTCAGATGACATCCTGACATTTATCATGTAAGCTCATAGCACCGTTGCTGCTTTGTTTTATTAAAATGCAATGGGAAGAAGCATAGTATCTTATTAACAAACAAGAACCGTCAACAAGATCTGATCCCAAATAGAAGAATGACATAATCTACACAAAGTTCTGAAAGTCGTTTAAGCTCCAGCTTTGTCTAAATTGTATAGTCAAAGTGGGTTTTCTTTTGAAATTTCTTTGATTTACATGCATTGGCCTAATCTAATCCAGAAAGCTCAGAATCCGGAGTAATGATATTCATACGTGTATTGACTGTTTGTTTTATGACTTGACAGGTGGACATAAAGAACCAGGGCAAGACAGCCCTGCAAGTGGCTGCTCACCAGGGCCATATGGAAGTTGTGAAGGTTCTGCTTCAAGCCAACAGCAGCATTGAAGCCAAGGATGAGGATGGTGACGCAGCTCTGCACTACACAGCATTCGGGTGAATATTTAGCCCTCATACTGTTTACATGCATTCAGGTGCAGGGGGTTCCCAGCAGCTAATAGCAGATGAGCTGATTTTTGTGTGCTACATTTAAACAATAAAATGTCAAACTTGAGCTGAAAAGGGCTGTGGGAAATTATATGTTACATAACCGCATGACCACACCTTTGAGAACAACATTTGATGCTATAAACAGTTGTTCTGGTTTCTTTGATGTGGTGTTAATATTAGAGTTCAATCTAACTTCACTTATCTCATATAGTTCTTTTTTTTATTATTTAAAAAAAAAAATTTATGTTAATATTTTCAGTAAATTAATGCTTATTTTGCTGTCAATGACTTTCTGGTCTACAATTTGTTTCAGGCAATAGCTAATCATTCATGTAAGGATTTAAATCATTAGCATATAATAGTTTATAACACAAAAAAATGCATATAAGAAAAGAGAAATTTAGTGTAACACACATGTAAGCAAGGAAAATATGCTTACGATCTTTTAAACCGTGGCGCTGGAAGCCAAAGAAGCCATAGTTTACTGTAGATATGGATAAGCTGTTGCACTGATTTGGTGAAACCAAATCTATTTATGCCAGAGATACATGAGCTGCGTGCTTCATAGCATCAGTGCAGTGTTTCTGTGTGTGTGTTGGCTGTGCAGAAACCAGGCAGAAATAGCACGTCTGCTGCTCAGTAAAGGGGCCAATGTCAACCTGCTGAACAACTCCAGGTGTACCGCCCTCCACATCGCAGTCAACAAGGGCTTCACTGACGTAGTGAGGGTATTGACCGAGCATTCAGCCGATGTTAACCTGCAGGTGGGTGATATCACACTCTAGACTTCTGTTAGTTACTTCTGTTAGTTTGTGTGATATTTATTACATTTATTAAATACACAGCCTTGTTGTAGAAATGAAGCTGAATCTTTATGATTAGCCAGCCGGAGGAGTGAAATCTTAAATCATTGAGGCCAATTAAGCCACTTTGGCCACAGATTGTGCTCTGGGTCTTTTGGTCGAGAAGAGCTTTGCTGTGGTGTAGTAGCGCACTGTTGAGCAGTTGTGTTTGGACCCCATGCTCCACATTTTCCACTTGAGCTGTGGGAGCTCAGCTGGAGCAGAAAGGCTCCCTGGAGGAGTCTTCGAACACACACACGAACACGCACACACAACAGCCAGAATACTATCTCTGACAAAAAGATTTCCAAACACTGTCAGTCACTCTTAATATGTACATCTAACATGCCCATTCCTGCTGCTAGTGAAGTTCTCATGTTGTTGTCAGAGAGGTGAGGTACACTTTAGAGGGTAGCTGTCCTGGAGCAACACTGAGTTGACCTCACATGCATACACGCCATATCAAATCTTGGCAATTACCCATAACATTAAAAGTAATGACAAGTGAAGTGAATAACATCAATAATAAGTGATCAGGCCAGGCAGGCTAGCCCCACATGCATCAGTGAGCCTTTTGCACTAATGTCCCAGCCATCGGTTGACCTTCTGTCAACCACTTTTGGTGGGTACTAAGCACTGCATACAGGGAACAGCTCAAGAGGTGCAGTTTGGAGATGCTCTGACCCATTGTTATAAAATATTTTTTAGTTTTCCTACACATCAGCTCTGAAGCTGGCTGTTCACTTGGTGTATTCAAAATTTACAAACCCTAATACATATCCGCCAAACTATTTGCCATTGTTTTTCAGTCTGCTTGAAATGAGTGTGACAGTTTTTAGTCAGAGCTTAAAAGTTAGACATGATCAGCATTTTTTAAGGTGGGCTGAGTAGAACTGACTTTACGCTTGTAGTTGTTTACAGCTTCCCAGTTCTTCTAAATCAAGTTTGCTCATAAATGTTCATAAATTCTTTATAATAATCTATGTTGCATAAAGGATTGAATAAATGAATGTGAACTAACAAAAATTTAGTGTACAAGAATGTAAAAATTCTGGAAACACAGGTGTGAGTGAGTGTGTGTGTGTCTGTGTGTGAGCACATGCAAATAAACAACCCCCCCTTGCTGGGTCACTAGGGTAAACATTGCTGTGGGCAATGCAGCTGCACGTCTCAATATGATTCAGCCATATATCCACTCAGTTGCCTTCGGCCAGAATACATTTACATTGGCTCTCTTTTCATATGAGCATTAGATACAGATGCTCTTGACCTGCATGAAGCAGAGGCAGTGCAGAGAGCCTCTGGGATATGATTTGGTGCTACTACATATAACAGCCTTACTTCGATGCATGTGATTGCACACACTGCACCAAAAAATCAATGGAAATGACCTTCGATTATAAGAAGAGAAATGGGGGGCCTGGGGCTGGATCAAGTTGACTGTAGTATGGGCAGGAAAAAAGGATGTGCTGCAGGCACACCAAGACGAACTATTACTGCAAGTCTTTTAAGTCGATGCATCTGTAATCACGCTGATGAGCCAGAGGGAGAGTTCATTGCCAGATAGCCAGTGGTTTTTCATTTCCAGTAGCCAGCACCTTTGAAAAGCTGATTCTGCCAAAACCCCTGGTGTAGCCCTCTGGTAAGGTGCCATGGCAGAAATGTACACTGGGGTTTTTTCACACATGGCTGCCTTGGCTTTCCTTCTTCATGTCGACAGAAAAGTCTGAAGGGAGTATCTGATGCAGTTAGTCTCAGTGATGAGGCCAAACATGGGGCTGGATGGAATAATAGTATTGACAGCATTTACAAATGGCGTTTGTAAATGTGTCATATTTTTGTTTCAGAAAAGTCAAATAAACTGTTGGGAAAAAAAAGTTCCATTTACAGGCGTACAAGGAAGGTGGAGGGGGGAGCAAGAACTGTTTTCAATTAATCTGGAAATGAATTTGAATCCATCAATCGAACAACAATTGCTAAACAGTGCTGACTACAATGGCGTTGTGATGCAAGAACTACACCCTACAAATCTGTTTCAATCCAATCTAACAGCTCATTGAGAGCAGTTCATGGCCTTAACTTATTTTTGTAGTTTTTACACACTTGACACCAGATTAACAAGCATTTCTCAAATTAAATACTTGTACGGGGCAGTTTTATTCCAATTCCACTTTAATTTATTTAACTACTGCAACGTAAAGACCTAGAAGAATGCTCCCGCCCTCAAAACAGCTTTACAAAAATGGATTACTCTCAAAAGTAGCTACTTGTTCAGGTCATATCCAACTTTTTCTTGTTCTTTGTTGTTTTCTCTTTTCTCCTCTCT